>JAODAL010010847.1:0-102963 GCA_025379985.1 Phyllomedusa bahiana
TTTAACGAATTGTCAACTTCAAATTTTCTATCTGTGCCATATTTCCCCAGCCAAGCTTGAGAACCCTGGAGACCTTCTGATCAAGGGATTGTCCAAGATGGACAACTCCTGTAATGTTAAAGGGGTTGTCAGATTCATCTGCAAAATAAAATGAAAAAAACTATATTTGTCGTCTTTCTCAGCTCCGTTCCAGTTCCGTCTCTCTCTGGTGCTCTGGTTACCCTCTGTCCTCTTCTGAATGTGCTGTCTCTGATGCAGCTGCTGACTGGCTAAAGCGGTCACGTGCCTCTGCTTACATCACCGCTCAGAGTTCTTCACTTCCGAACAGTGAAAAATGAGAGTGGCACATCCCATATAAAAGAGCACGGAGGGTAACCGCTGGAACAGAGCTGAGAAAGAAGGCAAGTATAGGGTTATTTTATTAAGGTGCTTTCACATGCAGCTGTATTTTTTTATGCGGTTTTGGTGCAGAAATGTACAGCATTAATTGCTTGTTCAGCACAAAAAGCGCATCTGAAAAATGCGTCAAAAACACACCAAAAAAACGTCCTGTGTGAAAGCACCCTTAGGCACCAATAGCTTATTATTTAATTTTTAGATGAACTAGGCGACCCCCTTAACTACAATGATACATTTGCACGCTGATTATGGGCTTGTTTTTTGCAGGATGAGTTAAGAGTTATTGGTGCCATTGTGGTTTTCATATGACGCTTTAATCTCTTTTTATCAACGTTTGTGTGAGGTGTTTTGAACAAAATACAGCAATCCTGGTAGTGTTTTTTATTTTTTACAGGAGTCACCATGTGGAATAAATGACATGCTGGCTTTCTTCAGCATGTTGATACGATTACAGCGATACCCAATTTGTATTTTTTGTAATGTTTTATTGCTTTTACACAATAAAAGCACTTTTATTTAAAAAAGAAAACACGTTTGTGCATCGCTATAGTCGACGAGCCATAACTTTTTTATTTTTCTATGTACTGAGCTGTGTAGGGGCTTGTTTTTTGCTGGATGAGTTGACATATTTATTGGTACAATTTTTTAGGGGTACGTGATTTTTTGGTCACCTTTAAATTATTGTTTCGGAAGTTAGGATGGATTAAATACACCAATTTTGGTAGTGATTTTTATCTTAAGCACCGCTCACTGTGCAGTGTTCCTGACATGTTAGCTTTACTTTGTGAGTCAATACAAATACAGATTTTTATGTAGTTACACTTTATTCAAATATTTTTATAGTGTAAAACAATATTTATGCATCGCTATCTTCTGATAGCCGTACATTTTTAAGTTTTCTGTATACAGAGTTTTTTAAGGTTTTTTTTGCGGGATGAACTGATGCTTTCATTGGAACCAGTTTAGCATTTATATGACTTTTGATTGCTTTTAATTTTATGTTCTGCGAGATGAATAAAAATCACAATTCTGTCTCAGTTTTTAAACAATGTGACAGATTTATCGGCTAAAAAAAAAAAGTTTGGTCAGCATATCCTAAGCAATTTAAAAAAAATGAGTATAGGTGCATGCTGGTGTGGCAGCAAAAAACAATGCAAACACAGTACAATATCAGCAGCGCTCTATAAGCACCAGAGAACAGTCAAAGCGAACATAGAGATTTTTTGAAAAAGCATTTCTGCTACTTTTGAATACATGAAAATTTGAGGTTCTAAGGGCCACATGCATGAAAACGGTCTAGGTCTAAACCTCACTTTGTTGCCCATCGCAACCAATCAGAGCCTCCCTATAATTTCATATAGTGTTCTAAAAAAATGGGAGGGGTGCTTTGATTGGTTGCTATCAGCAACAAAGTGAATTCTAGACTTAGACAGTTTTCATACATGTGGCCCTTAGTGTTCATTTTTGATCAAACCTGCTGTAGAGGCCCATATGCCACGGCAAGGTGACCTTAATACAAATGGGAACCTACTATATAATTTTATAATTATGGTGTCTTAGTAATTTATAGGCTAGGTTGTTGCGGATGTGACAATACCAAACATCTGTACTTTATTTATTTTTATTTTTTTTGGGGGGGGGATAGTTTATGTAATGGGAAAAGGACAGTGTGTGTGTTTTGACTTTTTTTGTGTTTGTGATTAACATTTTTCTGTTCTTACTTTTTAACATTTTTTTTACTATTTTCACTTGCCTCCATAGGGGACTTGACTTCCGTGATCAGTAGATCGCGGTTTCATACAGGACAGTAGTACATGCATTACTGCCCTCTATGAGTGACCTGTCAGCACCATGGTAACTGTCACTTATCAGGGGTCAGGATGATGATGTCACAGACAGGCCCGGAGGGTCTTGTTAGACATCCAGGGCTGTCGTGTTAGCCAATGGAGCCGTGATCGCAACGTGGTGGGCTCCGTTGGTGACAGAGGGAGCCCCATCTCTCTTCTCTCCCTTACTCACTGCGATCACAATCGGCCGCGGCAGCTAAGGGGTTAAACGGCGGTGGGCGGCGCAAACTTCGCTCGTCCCCTGACTGCGCAAAGAGTCAGCTGTAATAAGGAGCTGACAGCCTGCGCTGATCATGCCGGTCCCATTCAGGAGTTGGCACGATCTCTAGGATGAACGGGCACATCCTATAGCGGTAAATCACTCACAATCAGAACATATCTCATGGCATGTTCACATGATGTATTTGCGTAAATACGGTAAAATCATAGCATTCATTGAGCCGGTGTATTCCCCGTGACATGTCACTTCTTGTGGGCACTTACACGCGGGTGAAAGTGAATAAGAGGCCAGGCTATAGCGCTCTTGAAAGTACGTCGTGTGAACTCCCCCTAAAGGTCATCAAACAATACAATATTTTTTAAAATACATAGCATAGCATATTCCACAGCACTGTATGGAGATTGTCATTACTCATATCAGTCCCTGTCCCCATTGAAGCTCATAATCTAAATTCCAAATTAACCTATCACTAGGTTTTTGGAGTGTACTAGCAAACTAAAGTATCTGAATGAAAGCCACACAAACATAGGGAGCACATGCAAACGCCTTTAGGCCATGTCTCCACGGCACCTGTTTGCGGACGGTATTTCAGACGGTTTGCGGTTTTGCAAACCGTCTGAAAAACCGGCTGCAAACTTTTACACGGGCCGCTATGGGAAACCCGTGCAGCGGTCCCCAGTGCACAGGTTTTCCGCCCGGTAGTTTTTCAAACCGCCGGCCACCCGAAAAACATTATACATGTTCATTCTTCGATCCGGTTTTCGGACGGAATATGACCATGTCAATGGGAAGGGCTTTTCTCCGCTCAACCCGGAGAAGAGCTGCCCCCCTCCCTGCATCCGTGTGCACAGCACAAAAAACCGGACAAATACCAGTCGGATAAACCGACCGGTATTTGTCCTATGCCGTGGGGACGCGCCCTTAGATGTTAGTACAATTCAAACCTAGGACAGTGCCACAAGGCAATGGTGCTAAATGTGAACGAGTTGTTTGGTTTCCCTTGAGTGGTGTCAGGGTGAAAATATTGTAATTTAAAGTGAATATCTTGAGTATGTAAACATATCCGGCACCACATTTCATCATTACTCATCTGTCACATTTGTTAAGCATTAATTAAGAGATCATCTCTCTCTGCAGCTCTAGTGGAGAAGCTCCATGACACAAGGAGAACTAGGAGAATTCCATTTCACAGGTGATTAACAAAACTATTTCTTTCCTTTTAATATGAAACATCCATGAGCATGTTCTTGAGATTGAATGAATACAGAAGCAATTCTGCTGCCTGCGCTAATAGAACAAATGTGTAATTATCGGACCTGCAATTCCTAGAAATCAGATTATTTGCAGGAAAAACAAGTGGGGTTCGTATCAGAACTGTATGGTGGAAATGTGTCTCTGTTACGTACAGAAAACAATTCTAATGTAATCGAAAATGGCCTCTGAAGCCTTTGAAATGACACTCAGCAGGGTCAAAATATATAAAAAAACGAAATGTTAATGTATTAAATAGGCTATACCAGTCATGTGTTGTCTAATGGCACATAATTACTTACATGAAAAACAGGAAACCCCAAACTAAAGCTAAAAGTTTTGCCCCTAGAACATAAATGCCCGTGTTGGTTTCCTTCTCCATACCAAGTCAACCCATCCTTAAAGGGGTTGTCTCACTACATTGATTCATCTTCTCGGAGACTTATTTTCTTGGTTTCATTTTTTAATTCAGAGGCGTATTTACTGGCTATTACTGGCCTGCAGTGATGAGCTGCTGAGGATACCAGGTCTGTAACTATAGCGACCAGTGCTGGCAGCCTATCAGGAGAGATCAAGCAGGTCGGTAGTTATAGCAACCTGAGGAGTTGATGCAGCCCATGCAAGAGGGGATAGCTAGGTATAGGTAGGACATGGTTAATGGACACATACTGCAAAATGATTTTTGCTAAATCTTAAATATAAAATGCAATCTTTGTAGTGAGACAACTCTTTTAAGATAAATTCAACACCTTCTTATTTTGTAATATTGTGGTTTTTTAGAAACAAAAGTCCAGCACATGATTTTGCCATTAGATAGCAAAAACAGATTGGACCAAACAGGGATTACCATCTCTCCATCAATGTTCCCATAGCAGTTGCATGGTCAGTGTCAAAAGGCCTATCTGAAGGCAATGGTAAATCCCTTGGTTGCATGTGCATTCGTTGTATGGCTACACTGAGGAATGGAGTCTATAGAGGTCCCTAGTCTTTAATCTTTAAGTTCCTCAACAGGGATTTGGTCTTTGCTGCAAGTCCCTACTCTAGACTCTGTCTTCAGTAGTAACTGATGTGGTACAGATGGATCAGGAAATGATCGTCAGTACAGATGGACCAGCAAATGCTTATCGTCAGATAGACAATAAATCAGGGCAGGTGGAGTTTGGATGTTATGGTATGTCAAATGTTATGTTATGTTATGGTATGTCAAATGTATGTTAAATGTCAGGGTAGGCAGCAGATAAGCAGGACAGTCATAATTAAGCCTTGTCAGAACCAAAATGTCACAAAAAATGTAATTTCGGTACACCAACTAATTGGAACCTAATGGCGACAAGGCAAGTGGAAGACAGCCTTTAAATAATGTATTAAGTAAAGGTTTAGGTGGAGAAGAAAATTAGGGATGCACACTGGCCCTTTAAATGACTAAAGACCAGTGGGCACGTGCACTATATGGCGCTAAGGGCCAATGAAAAAGACAGGGATTCTTAGCAGCCTCCAGTCCATGGTGGCAAACTTTACAGTGGAAGTGACTCCAAATGATGATTTGCCACATGATGATCAGGATCTAATATGTGTACAACTGTGAACATTGTTATAAGGATATAAATAATATGAATAGGCTTGGACTGGAAACTCCCAGTGGGCCACTGGGCATGGCGGGCCTCTGGGCATAATGGATCATTGAGAGTATTAGGCCTGGGTCTGGTTTTCAGGGAAAAAGGCATATGCTATCTGTGTAGTAGCTGGAGGGTAGGCCCCAATAGTGGGCCGCAGGAATCAGCTCCACTGGTGGGCCCCAAGAATCAGCTCTACTGATAGGCCCCAAGAATCAGATCCACTGGTGGGTCCCAAGAATCAGCTCCACTTGTGGGTCCCAAGAATCAGCTCCACTGGTGGGTCCCAAGAATCAGCTCCACTGGTGGGCCCCAGGAATCAGCTTCACTGGTGGGTTCCAAGAATCAGCTCCACTGGTGGGTCCCAAAAATCAGCTTCACTGGTGGGTCCCAAAAATCAGCTTCACTGGTGGGTCCCAAAAATCAGCTTCACGGGTGGGACCCAAGAATCAGCTTCACTGTTGGGCACCATGAATGAGCCTCACTGGTGGGCCCCAGACACCCCAGTCCAACACTGTATATGTGCCACCAATGATAACTGAGCAGTGCAGAATTTAGGTGACAAGTATTTTACTTGGGTTTGGAGAAGCAAAGTAAAACGTGCCATGCCAGAAGAGACCTAAGGAGTACTAATTAGCTTGCATAATATGTCCTAGGGGGGGGGGGGGAACTGGGAGAATCGCTTGCTGAGAAGGATCTGAGTGACTTGTAGATCATAGTTTACAGAACAACATAATGTCAATCAGCGTCCATAAGAACAGCAGGATATTGGTGTGTATTAAAGGAGGTGCAGACGTGCCGGACAGGGATGTAATATTACCGCTATATAAAAGGATTGGTGCAACTGCATCTGGAATATGCTGTTCAATTCTGAGCTCCAGTATATTATCCAGTTTAGAAAGAATGTACTAGAGTTAGAGAAAGTGCCAAGACGAGCAACCAAACTAATAAGGAGCATGAAGCTTAGTTATAAGGAAAGGTGAAAATAATTAAACTTATTTAGTCTTGAAAAAAGACATCAATGGCCCCTACAAAAACTATGCTGAAAAGCTATTTCATGTAAAAGCCCCTCAAAAGACAAGGGGGCACTACCTGCATCTGAAGGAAAAAATATTTAATATCCAGAGGAGAAAAGCCTTCCTCACCATGAGAACTGTGGAATAGTCACCTTAAGAGTTGGTCAAAGCTGGAACAGGTGAGGGTTTAAAGAAAAGCTTAGCTAGCTACTTACAACTAAATAATATTAATATTTATGTAGATGTATACAGTGGGTACGGAAAGTATTCAGACCTCTTTGTATTTTTTACTCTTTGATTCATTGCAGCAATTTGGTAAGATCAAAGAAGTTATTTTTTTGGCTCATTAATGTACACTTTTTCCCAACGTCCCCCCTCATCTGAAATTTTTTTGCAAATCTTGCAAATTTATTAAACAAGAAAAACTGAAACATTACATGGTCATAAGTATTCAGACCCTTTGCTGTGACACTCATATTTAACTCGCATGCTGTCCATTTCCTTCCGATCATTCTTGAGATGGTTCTACTCCTTCATTGGAGTCCAGCTGTGTTTAATTAAACTGATTAGACTTGATTAGGAAAGGCACACACCTGTCTATATAAGACCTCACAGCTCACAGTGCATGTCAGAGCACATGAGAATCATGAGGTCTAAGGAACTGCCCAAGGAGCTCAGAGACAGAATTGTGGCACGGCACAGATCTGGCCATGGTTACAAAAGAAGTTCTGCAGCATTGAAAGTTTCTAGGTGCACAGTGGCCTCCATAATCCTTAAGTGGAAATAGTTTGGGATGACCCAAATTCTTCTTTGACCCGGCCGTCCAGCCAAACTAAGCAATCGTGGGAGAAGAGCCTTGGTGAGAGAAGTAAAGAAGAACCCCAAGATCACTGTGGCTGAGCTCCAGAGATGCAGTAGGGAGATGGAGAAAGATTCCACAAAGTCAGCTATCACTGCAGCCTCCACCAGTCGGGCTTTATGGCAGAGTGTGCCGACGGAAGCCTCTCCTCAGTGAAAGACATATGAAAGCCGCATACTGATTTCAAAAAAACACATGAAGGATCCCAGACTATGAGAAATAAGATTCTCTGGTCTGATGAGATGAAGATTGAACTTTTTGGTGTTAATTGTAAGCGGTAGAGAAAACCAGGTACTGCTCATCACCTGCCCACCACAATCCCCACAGTGACACAGGGTGGTGGCAGCATCATGCTAGGGGGGTGTTTTTCAGCTTCAGGAACAGGATGACTAGTTGCAATTGAAGGAAAGATGAATGCGGCCAAATACAGAGAAATCCTGGATGAAAACCTCTTCCAGACGCTCTGGATCTCAGACTGGGCCGAAGGTTCTTCTTCCAAAAAGACAATGACCCTAAGCACACAGCTCAAATAACAAAGCAGTGGCTTCAGAACAACTCTGTGACCATTCTTGACTGATCAAGCCATAGCTCTGACCTAAACCCAATTGAGCATCTCTGGAGAGACTTGAAAATGTCTGTCCACCAACGTTCACCATCCAACCTGAGGGAACAGGAGGGGATCTGCAAGGAAGGATGGCAGAGGATCCCCAAATCCAGGTGTGAAAAACTTGTTGCATCATTCCCAAGAAGACTCATGGCTCAGTATTTCTTGTTTAATAAATTTGCAAGAATATCTACATTTCTGGTTCTTCTCTTTTCAGATGGGGGGGGAGAGTATACATTAATGAGCAAAAAAAAAGAACTTTTTGAATGTTAACAAATGGCTGCAATGAAACAAAGAGTGAAACATTTAAAGAGGTCTGAATACTCTCCATACCCATTTGTAAATTGCCTATTAGAATGCAAATACAGTCTGAATGCAATTGGAATCAGTAATTAAATATTTTCTTTTAGGTCAGGAAACAAAAGTTATAAATGCTACCCAAACTCCTCCCTTCATTCACCCTCCCTTGAAACCTTGCTGTTTAACATCATTTCTTTTATTTATTTCTTTTATTCCATTGAAATGTAGTGTAACTGAGAGACCATTATTTTGTTTCTCAATTAAACTTTTTTTTAGCTTGCTTACGAGGTACTAAAACCTTTTTTTTCTTTTGCTTATACCTATGCTCTAAAGCAGGGGTTCCCAAACTCCAGTCCTCACGCCCCACCAACAGGTCATGTTTTCTGGTTTTCCTTAGCATTGCACAAGTGATTTAATTATGCTGCACAGGTGACTTAATTATTGTCAGTGCATTCTGTGGGAGATCCTGAAAACATAACCTGTTGGTGGGGCGTGAGGACTGGAGTTCGGGAACCCCTGGTTTAAAGGGTTATTTTAAGGATTTATATAGATAGATATTGGGGCAAATTTATGAAAGCAGTTGCAGCTGAATTCTGGCACTAAATGCGCTAAAATAATGTCATCCATGCTTTACACCACATTTATTATGTGTTTTATATAGTTTCTAGAAACTTCTGTGCTTTGTCCAACAAAAATGGCGTGGCTTTGTGGGAAGGGGGCGTGGCTAAACTTGTGACACCATGCACCAAAATTTTGGCACAGTTCGTGGCATAAAGTAAGCCAAATTAAAAATGGTGTAAAGTTAGGCTAGAACAGTTCTAACATGCGCCAGATTTAACAATACTATGATAAATGTTGCGCATTGATAGATTGTCTAGTCTAACTTTACACTGTCCAAGAGTTAGACTATTGATAAATCTGCCCCATTGTATATAGATAGAAAGACAGACAGACAGATAGAGCCATACATGGGCAGAATTACAAGCAAAGATATCATGCAGGACTGAACGGCACCAGCCAGAGACAGATAACTTGTACCAGGCTAACACTCTGTAAGTATATTTATGTGTGTTTACATTCATATACAATTTTCAAGACACAAACAGCACTGTGGGAAATCAGAAGACAGAGAGTGTAAGTCTCAAGAGGCCAATACATGATCCTTCACAATCATCCAAGTATCACATTTATCTGGGACCTCCTCTGAGTGCATACAAACATACAGACATGGGAATGGTCTATGAGTATAAGGGGCCGTTCACACGGCACAGGACAAATACCGTCTGGTGTGCCGGCCGGTATTGTCCTGTTTTGCGGCCAGCCCTACTCGCCGCGGGGGGGACGGCTTTTCTCCGCGATGAGCGGAGAACAGCCCTCCTCCCTCCCATAGACATGCACAGATTCCGTCCGGAAACCGGACGGAAGATTGTGCATGTACAATGTTTTGCCGCCGGTCCGCTGGCGACAAAACAGTCGGGCGGAAAACCGTGCAGTGGGGACTGCAGCACGTGTTTTCTATAGAGCACAATCGTGCTAATTTTCGGCCTTTTTTCAGGCAGTCTGAAAAACCGCAAACCGGCTGAAAAACCGGCCGAAAACCCGTGCCGTGGGGACATGCCCTAAGATGTCAAACAAGAACAACAAGATTAGGTCCTAAATGTCCCTGCAGTGGTTGTTGGATAATGCCATCACTCACTGACTACATGGATGTACTGTATGTACAGAGCAAACAGCATCTAATCCCCAAGGTGCTGGCTGTGGGACTGCACTGGAATATCTACCAACTTGAACGATTTATCTGACATGGGGGTTAAACTTTCCACCCTTTTTGCATATTATATCCAGAGGCCTTTTCAAAAACAATGTTGGGCTAGCGTGACTGTCACATGAGCTGCCGTTATGGATATGAAGCAAAATTCTTCTGGAGCTCTATATTAACTCCTTAACGATCGCCCATCGTCTTTTGACGTCACTGCAGACATCGGAGTTTGCGGTTCCCGGCGCGACACGCGCTGAGAACGGGGCTGTACTACACAGCCCTGAACCCAGCGCAGCTCCTGCAAGTGCCGGGGAGCGGGGGAACCTCCGCTTCCCGGTACTTTAACCCTTTGATTATCGCAGTTCATCAACGCAGCGCAATCAAAGGATTTCCCTGCTCTGTCGGGTGATCGGAACAAACAGTGACCCACAAGAGCCTGGGGAATGGCTGCACAGTAAGCCCTGGGGACCCAGAGTAGCCCCAGGGCTGTCTGTGTAACAAGCCAGTGATCAGGGTAGACTGTGTGCTGTCCTGATCACTGCCTGAGTCAGTCAGTCTCAGATTCTAATGTATTAGCATATATGAATATGCTAATTCATTACCAAGTGTATAAAAAAAAAAGTAAAACAGTTCTCCCTTTATGGGATTTTTTTTTAAAAAAAAGTAAAAAACATAAAAAAGTGTAAAAAAATAAATAAAATAAAAATAAATATTTAATAAAAAAAATTGTGCATACATTACACACACAAAAAACATATTAGGCATCCACACGATCTTAATAACCTGAAAATGTATCTAACAAGTTATTAAGTGTGAAATGTGAATGGTGTAAAAAAAAAATAAAAAAGACAAAAAAAAAAAAAAATAAATAAATTAATTCTGCAATTATTTATAAGTTAATTTAAAATATTCCCCCGTAAAGTACAACTTGTCTCGAATAAAACGAGGCCTCATACAACTGCGTCATTGAAAAAATAAAAAAGTTACAACTGTTGAAACGCAAGGAGGCAAAAACTACAAAAATGTTCTGGTCATTAACTACTTTTCACACGTGCAGCTTAAGGGGTAATGAAATGCTAACAAACATCTCCTAAACAGTGTATTGAAGAGTAATGTGGAAGTATTCATCGAAAAATTACTTCAAACTTATGTCTCCCCCAAATTTCTAAAGTTTATTTTTACAAACACCAAGCAGAAATAAGACACCAAAAACCAAAAGCAATTCAATTTCTTCCATGGTTTAAGTTTTTCAGTGTTTTTCCAGGTCAACGTTCAGTTTCTAATCCAATACTTCAAGTTGCCCTATTTATCCATTCTCCCCACTTCTTCAACAACACATTGATATTCATTATTCTGAGGCTACAATAGGGAGCTGTGATGTAAGAATCCCAATAGGATGAAAATTCATGTTTAATAAAGACAAGCTGGGGTGATCTTACCAGCAAGAGGATAAATTAAATCAATATAACATAGGTGAATAACGCATGAGGATCATGAAGGTCAAGAGTCTGCAACGTGAAGATGAAACGATGGAAATTGTGCTTTGAGATCAGAGGAGGGGAGACAAAAAGGAAAGTTTAAGAGAAGAAAAAAAAAATCTAGGAAGGCGATCAGAAGTTTCAGGCTGGAATGCAAGGTGACATATCGGGAAAGGTAAAGTCATGAGATCGTAACACTTTGTAAGAACTTGAAAGTGAAAGATGGAATGTGACGAAGGTAACAGATGGTAAACAGCTGGATCACAATGAATTGCAGCCGCCATCCAGACAAAAATAAATGCAATGAAACTCAATCAGATGTACATCAGTGTTGAAGACAGGTAAGGATCACTTGACCCACTTAGGTGCCTTGTTTATGTCGAATCGAGTTTTGTGCACTTCACCCTTGACCGTGGATGGCTCTCAAGTCGCGTAATGCTAACTGCTCATTATTCATCTCCTCTCCCAAATTACAGATGTTGTTTTCGACTCTTATAATTTGAGTTGTCACATTTCTTATTTCATGAAACTCGAACTCTCCACAGATTATCAACCTGCCAAAGAGCACATAATGATGCTGACCTGAATTGACTTGGAATTAACTGTGTACAGCCGGCAAGCAAAACAAAAACTGCATGTCGGGCATCTATTGTCTGTTATGCTTCCAACCATAGCACTAGATTTTTGTATCAAGTCATAATGGTAATTATGCTGATGGGCTCCAAAAAAAAGCAAAACAGGAAAATATACCAGCAGTCACATGGAACAGCAATACGAAGTGTGTCAGTCAAAAGACGCACTGCTAGATGATCCGGCAAACGGAGAGCAGGTGGATGAAGTCAGGTACATGGTTTGGTGGAGATTCAAATGCAGGTATACTCCAGGAACAGGTGAATAATAGTGATAACTGTCCCTAGCTAACTGTCCCTAATGCTATCCCTCAAAAGCACGCCCTAATGCCGGGACCTCTATCCAAGTTTCACCATAAAGCCTTTCCCTTAACTCCTTAATGACCGCCCACCATCTTCTGACATCTGGCATTTCAGGTCGTTCGTCTGCAGCGATGTCTTTTGACATTGCTGCAGACATTGGAGTTTGCAGAGCCTGGCGCCGCAGCAGCGCTGGGAACGGGGCTATCCTACACAGCCTTGATCCCAGCGCAGCTCTTGCAAGCGCCGGGGAGCGGGGGAACCTCCACTCCCCGATGCTTTAACCCTTTGATTGCCGAAGTTCGTCACTGCAGTGCAATCAAAGGGTTTCCCTGCTCTGTCAGGTGATCGGAACACCCGGCAACCCAACAAAGCCCGGGGAACGGCTGCACAGTCAGCCCTGAGGACCTATAGTAGCCCCAGGGCTGTCTGTGTAATATGCTGGTGATCAGTGCATCCTGTGTGCTTTCCTGATCACTGCCTGTGTCAAACTGATACAGATTGCAATGTATTAGCATATATGAATATACTAATACATTACTAAGTGTAAAAAAAAAAAACAGTACTCCCTTCAGGGGATTTAAAAAAAAGTAAAAAACATAAACAAGTGTAGAAAAAAATAACAAAAATAAATATTTAATAAAAAATAATTGTGCATACATTACACACACCAAAAAAAACCCCTACACATATTAGGTATGCACACGACCGTAATAACCTGTAGAATTAATCTAAGTTATTAAATGTGAAATGTGAATGGTGTAAAAAAATGTAAAAAAAAAAACGGAAAAAAAAAATGAAAACAAAAATTCTGCAATTATTTATAAGCGAGTTTAAACTATTCCCCCATAAAGTACAACTTGTCTTTAATAAAACGAAGCCTCATACAACTGCGTCATTGAAAAAATAAAAAGGTTACAACTGTTGAAACGCGAGGAGGCAAAAAACTAAAAAAAAAATGATCTGGTCATTAACTATTTTTCAGGCGTTCGGCTTAATTGACCCTATTACAGAAGGTGGCTTTGGGACCCAGTGAGTCCTGGTCAGGGGCCAACAGAAACTAGACAAACTCCATATATTTCTTAAAAACTAACAACTCCAGAACTTGACCAAATAAAACTGAGACAAGAAACAACAAGATACTTCAGCGTAACACAACACAACTAGACAACAATAAAGAACAATCCAGCAAATTAGGACTAGACAGGACCAATGCCACCATAATTTGCAATCAGACTGTAATTTTCAGCTAAGCTTTATAGAAACGGAAGTAACTAAAGAACTCAGGTGTGCGGCCAGGTCAGCTGACAAGTAAGAATCCTAAGAAATTGCCATGCAACCACTCCAAACAAAAACACAGATCTGAAGACAGACATAACACACAAACTCCTGCTGACCTAATAAGCTGGAGACAATGATATAGCAGTAGATTTCCAGCTATTCGTAACAGTAATACCATATGCCTGAAAATTAGAAGGCATGAAATAAAGCCAATAACTCCTTCCTGTAACCATTGCCAGTCTTGATAAGCCAATTTGGAAATAACAGTAAAAACAGATGGGTTAAAGGGCTTACAGGGATATAGCTATAAATTTCCCTATATCTGTCAAATTCACTGACTTTTTTTTCTTCACTATAAGGGAGCTCCACAATTAAATTTAACGTGAATATGTGCTGAAAGGGAGAGCTTAGAGTACAACTTCTTAGCAAATAAAAGCCTTTATGTCAATTCCACAGGTCCAACCCAAGAATTCCCCACTCTGGCTCATATGATGTCCATATCTCCTTTAAAGAGTTTGTCTGGCATTTAAAGAAAATTTTACATTAGATAGAACTGGTATAAAACAAGAAAAAAATTTACTTATCTATACATCCACCTACACTGTGCTTGTCATGTAGTAATAGTGTTTAATACATCATTAACTTGACTCTACATCCAATCAATGTACTTAGCGGCTTCATGCAATGTACTCAAGGGTGCACCATATAGTGCCCTTCTGTGCAAGCCTCAGCCATCAGGATACAGACAAACTTTGTCTCCGTCCTCGTAGTTCAAAAAATAATTTTCACTTTTTGATGGTCACATTCCATTGACGGCACTGTTATGGTGGCCATTGTAGGGCTGGCATTGTTATGGTGGGCACTGTATGGTGGGCACCAAATGGCTGGCACTGCAATATTGGGCACTATATGTCTGGCATTGTTAATCTGGGCACTGTAAGACTGGCACTTTTATAGTGGGCATTGTATAGCTGGCATTGCATAGTGGGCACCAAATTGATGCACTGTAATGTTGGGCACTATATGTCCAACACTGTAAGGTGGGCACTATATTGCTGGCATTGTTATGGTGGGCACTATATAGCTGGCTCTGTTATGGTGGGCCCTGTATGGTTGGCATTGTTATGATGGGCATTGTATGGCCAAAACTGTTATGCTGGGCACTGTAGGGCTGGCATTGTTATGGTGAGCACTGTATGGCTGGCACTATGGGACTGAATGTGCATTTTAAAGCAACTTAAACTAGCAGTCCAGCCAAAACTGCTTTTGTATTATCCATTGTACATAACCAGCAGTTTCACCTGCATTTCTTCCTCAAAGGGGGTTTCAATTCTGACAAAGACATGGCACAGCCCAAAATAAACATCTCTTAGGGTTGAGAATCAAGAAGGGAGGAGATACCTTGGAGAGGTGGTTATACATGTTTGTTGCTGTAACTGGTAAAAAATGCATTTCTGTAATCCCCTAAAACTACAATCAGAATAGGAGCCTCATACCGAGCAGGAGACCATTTTAGGTATTTACAATTAACGGTTTCAGATGGGAAATGCTTATTTATTACTTACTGCGGCCCTTGGAAGAAGTGCAACATGACAATGTGGCCTTTGGACCAGCATAGTTTGTGCACCCGTGCTCGATATGCTTGCAGAGACCACCGATGCCAGCGACCGGCTGCAGAAGGACTTATGTAATGTTATGGCTACTGCACCAGAAGGGAACATGACTGCTGGACAGGTTGGGAATTTATGAGTAAGCACAGTGTGTTTCTATTTTATTTCACTTCTAGCAAAATTTATATTTTCTTAAAAATCCAAAGAACCAAAGTGAAGGATAGGTAAGACATTTCCAAAATCCATTCCACTATGTAACGTATGCGAGTAGTTTCCCAATGACTTGATATATAAAATAAAGCACAAAAGCCTAAAACAACAATATTAACAAACTCTTAGCAATCTTTCTGCTGGCTGCTGTGTATGGTTGGCCGCCAGCTTACTTTGTATAGCTAAAGATGCTTTAGTAAAGATGATATTGGACATGGAGATTACATTTCAGTAAAGGCTTTTTTAGCATCTGCTTATTGTCCCTATAGTCTTATTAAAGATGTCTACACAAGACAATCAGGCCAACGATCATTCTTGTTTTTACAAATGAGCCAAAGTTATCGAGTTTCAGGAACCTATGATGTCTTGGACTGCAATAAATACATCTGCAAGAGCAAATCCATCTACATGACACTTTATACATCTGTTTCAAGCAAATGTGGATGCTCAGCCCTTGTATGTAATGTTTCTTCTGCGACCTACAGGGAGATTCTTCTGAAAACCACAGAATAGCTCCATAAGACCCTAAACTTTAACAGAATACAATTACATACGTGTATAAGAATTCAATAACAAGGCCATGCTTAAATGACCCCACAAATATGTGGATGCCAACCTTATTACTGGGTTCAGATAGTTCAGCCACATGCACTGTGACATAAGTATGCAACCAAATCACGTGGTCTCCTTATGTTGAGATCAATGTATTTCTTCTAAACGGCACATGCCTTTGGTTATGTTACAAATCCAAACCATGTTGTCCATAGTGGACTGATGAGAGTCACATTACCAATTATCTGTTAAACCATACCATGGCCGTCTGGTCCCTTGGATTCAGCCATTAGATGAGAGTCCTGTGGGTGGCTATGACTCATCTAAGAACCTTCTTCTAGGGTCAATCAACCTCCATTACATAAGCACATGTATTTATGTTATAGTTTCACGGCAACAATAAATGTTTTCTGCTTCACTGGCAAAAGCAGTAGGGGATGTAGCGGTGGTGGCAGAACAATTTTCTTGTGATATCATCATGTGGTTATCTTCACAGGTGAACTGCAGTGAACCAAGTTACAGACATCACTGTCCTTCCGGGACTCAATATTTTATCTGGACAAAATATTAAATTATATTATGACAATCCCAAAATAAGAATTTATGGGAAATTAAGAGGAAGCATTGTAATAAGATTAATCTTAACTTTAACCCCTTGATGACCAAACCAGTTTTGACTTTCTGACACAGCCCCATTTTTCAAATCTGACATCTGTCACTTGATGTGGGAATAACTTTTCAATGCTTTCAAGTATCCAAGTGATTTAGAGTTTGATCTCTCGTGACACAGTGTGTTTAAGTTAGGCTTAGTTCACATGTACGGCGGAGGTATGTTCGGCGCCATGGATGTGTCCATTTTCACCTCTGTAACATAGATTCAGGACAGAACCTCCATCGAAGATGTAAGTTAGGCTTAGTGCACATGTACGTCGGAGGTATGTTGGGTGTCCTTGATGTCCGTTTTCACCTCTGTAACATAGATTCAGGACAGAACCTCCGTCGAGGATGTAAGCCAAGCCTTAGTAATACATTTTGGTCGAAATAACACATAACACAAAATATTGTTTATAACTAGCATTTATCATATGTCTAGTATATGTTGGCATTTTTTAAATGTATTTATTTTTTCAGGACATTATGGGGGTTATATATTTTGTAGCAATTTTTCACATTTTCAATGAAATTTGCAACACAGATTTTTTTTTAGGGACCAATCCAGTTCTCATGGGCACCGCTTGGTAGTTTTATCCGGGGCTTGTGCCACAGATAAAACTGCTAGTGCCCTGAACCTGCAATCTGCTCAGAGTGCAGATTGCCAGTGTCTCGCTAGCTTTCAGACCATTGTAGTGGGTCCGAAGCACTGGCGATCCATTCAACTGTGTATGCATACCGTTGAAAGCAAGCTCGTAGCAGGGAACGGGAGCTCCCTGCCCCTGCCCGTACAGTACTCCGGTACAGGTGGTGTGATGTAACCGGTATCAGCATAACCACACAAGTGGCATGATGACGTCACATCGCCTGTGTGAGACAGCAGGACAAAGTTGTTCAGCAACTGACAGCAGACAAAGTGACAGCAGGACCTATAGACCTGTCAACCTACTAGGAGGACCTATATACCTACCAACCTACTGGGGATTCTATGTACCTATCCACACATTGGGGGTACCTATATACCTCCCTACGAGGGGACTTATGTATCCACCAACTCACTGGGGGACCTATATACCTACCTTCCTATTGTGGGAACTATACACCTACTGAAGGGACCTATTTACCTTCCTATAAGTGGGCCCTATATACCTTCCTAGGTATTGATAGTGCCTATATGCCTACTTCACAGAATTAAAAACATGACACAAAAAAATTAAAATAAACTTTCGTGGACCCGTGCTTCCTCAGAAGTATACAAAAAGTATGTCAAAACATCCTGTAATGTATACTTCTGAGGAAGCACGGGTCCACGTGCGAAACGCGTAAAGTTTATTTTAATTTTTTTGTGTCATGTTCTTAATTCTGTGAAGGTAATTCCTTTACATTTTTAAGAATAGAGTGACATCTTTTAATAAGCCTATAGCTCGGGCTCTACTTCTGTTCTTCCCGTGCGCCGGGTCCTCCTTTTTTTTTCTCTCTCCTGCATTGTCATTCATAGGTGAGAGGTTTTGAAAAAGTAAATTTGTCAGCGCTGATTCTCATTTTACACTGCACTGCTGAAGTGATGGACAGGATCTATTTGGACTACGTGGAAAATTACTGACAGAAACATACAATAATTTGCCATAAAAAAAAACATCCCAAAGTTTATGATGTGATGTAAAAAATGTTTTGTGAACCCAACCCTACAGAGCAAAACATAACACAGAGGGCCCAGGCCCTCGATGTTTTAGATCCCTAGCAACATCCCTGCCAGTTCTGATGTGGCTATGAAGGGCATGTATGTTAGATACCCCCATAAATGACTCCACCTAAGAAACTGCACCCCTTAAAGTATTCAAAACAATATATAAGAAGTCTATTAACCCTCAAGGTGTTTCGCAGGAATTAAAGCAAAGTGGAGTTCAAATTTCAAAATGTAACTTTTTTTTGAAGATTTTCAATTTAAATCCATTTTTTACTGGAACATAGATGTTAACAGGGAACTAAAAGCTGTCACTGGTTCTCCATACTCTGCTGTTCTTAGAAATATCCCACAAGTGGCCTTAGTGTGATAGCTGACTCAACAACAAGCCTCAGAAAAGGAGGAGCTCCCACTGGACTTTGGAGCCTCATTTCATTTTTTGCCACTATTACAGGTTCACAGATACTTTAAAGGTGTTAAAACTTAACAAACACCTCCCATAGTTTAGTTTAGAAACTACACCCCTTAACCTCATAAAGAGGTGCCCAGCTTGACAGCCCCATTTTTATAATCTGACGTGTCAATTTATGTCAGAATAACTTTTTTGATACTTTGACCTATCCATGTGATTCAGAGAAGGTTCTCTCGTGACACACTGAGCTTTGAAATAGTAATAAATTTTAGTCCATACCCAATTTATTTATTTTTTGTAGTGCTTTACTGATTTCACACAATAAAAACACTTTTATTCCAAAGAGAAACCATGTTTTTTAATTGCCTTAGTCTGAAAGCCATAACTTTTTTATTTTTCTGTGTACAGAGCTGTGTAAGGGCTTGTTTTTTGCAGGGTTAGTTGACTTTTTCTTTGCTATCATTTTGGGGGAGGCATGAATGTTTTATCAGTTTGAAAAAATACTGAAATCCATGTAGTGTTGCTTTAGGTTTTTACAGCATTTACCATGCAGTATACATGACATGTTAGCTTCACTATGTGAGGAAATACAATTACAACAATACCCAATTGTTATCTTTTTATGTTGTAGCACAAAAAGTATTTTTTTTATTGTGTTAAACAGTGTTTATGCATCCCTGTATTCTGATAATCAAAACTTTTTTTATTTTTCCGTATATGGAGCTGTTTATTTTTATTTTTATGTTGGCTGAACTGACATTTTCACTGGTACCACTTTGGTGTTTATATGAATTTTTATTCCATTTTATGTGCTGTGGGATGAACAAAAATCACAATATTGTCTTTTCTTTTTGCCATTCACCATGTGGGTTAAATAACATGACAGATTTATAGGTTTTATTAATTTTTTATCCTTATAGGTGACTTGACTCCATGATCTGTAGATCACTTTTAGGCTATGTTCATACGGCTTAAACTGGGGCGCATTTCGCCGCGTATTTGGTGGCGTACTAAGCTCAAATACGAGCAAATGCGCCCCAGTCATAACGGTAATTCATAGTTCTCATAGAGAATTGCGGGGCGTACTTACCGTGTAAACTTAGCCTTAGAATACATGGCAGAACATCACTGCACCGCTATGTTTCTCCAACTGTCAATCACTATCCCTGCCCAAGCCCTTAGGGCACGGCCAGGCATTGTCATGGGCAACCAAAAAGCCTTTGTTAAGCCTCTGGGTTCCTAGGGAAGGCATCAGCACCCTGCAATCGTGATCAGGGTGTCGATGCAGTCTTAATTTCATGAAAGCCACCGACATTCATACAGTTGAAACCAGAAGTTTACATACCCTACATAAAAAGACACATGTTTTGTTCACTATCTGACATGAAATCAGAATAAACCTTCCCCGTTTTAGGTCAATTAGGAACCAAAGTTATTTATATTTGCCAGATTCCAGAATAATGCTAGAGAATTTTTTAAGGCATTTTTATTACTTTCTGCAAAGTCAAATGTTTATATACACTAGGATTACTCTGCCTTTAAATAATTTGGGACAGCTCATATGATGATGTCCTGTCGTTGGAAGCTTCTGAGATAATTAGAGACAGATCTTTGAATGTGTTTTTTAAAGCACACCAGAAACACACTCCTTCTGTGTTTAACATCATGGGAAAGTCTAAATAAATCAGCCAAGATAACAGAAAGAGAATTGTGGACTTGCACAAGTCTGGATCATCCAAGGGTGAAATTTCCAGATATCTGAATGTGCATCGTTTATCTGTCCAAACAATTATATGCAAGTACAAACAAGATAGGAATGTCCAGCCATCATACCGTCAGGAAGGAGGGGTTTTCTGTTCTCAGAGATAAACGTGATTTTGTCTGATGTGCAAAATTAAAACCCCAAGAACAAAAGCTAAAGCCCATGAAAGATGCTGGGGGGGAAAGCTGATAAGATTGTGCATTAACCACAGTAAAATGAGTACTGTATCAAGGGCTAAAAAGGGCCATTCTGCCAGGAAAAAAACCCATTATCCAAAAAAAAAATTATAAAAGCCAGATTAATGTTTGCAAATGCAAGAGGAACAAAGCCCTTTACATTTTTCGAGAAAATTGTTTTTGGGGTCTGACGAATCAAAAACCCTGAACTTTTTGGCCCTTTAAACCTTTTCTTTATTTTTTGGAGGAAAAGGGGGAAAAGCTTGGAAGCCTAAAAAACCCCCCTTTCCCAACTTTTAAAAAACACGGGGGTGGCAACATTATCTTGTGGGGTTGTTTTGTGTAAGGGGGGGAAGGGTGAAACTTCAAAAATAGACGTCATCATGAGGAAAAAAGGGACTATGTAAAGAAACCTTTCCCTAAAAGACATCAGCCGGAAGTTAAAGCTTGGGGGGAAAAAAATTGGGTCTTTCAATGTAAAATTTGACCTGAAGCATACTCCCCAAACAAATTTACAAAGTAGCTTAAGGAAAAACAAGTCAATTTTTTGGCGGGGACATAACAAAGTCCTGATAGAAATTCCTATTAAAATTTATTGAAAAAGGCAGGTGCGAGCAAGGCGACCTACAAACATGGCTCATTTTAAACACCAGTTCTGTTGGGGAGGGGGGCCAAAAATTCCTGGGAAATTGTGAAAAGCTTGGGGAATGATACCCAAAAATGTTTCCCCCCAAGCCTTTACAGTTTAAGGGCTTTGGTGCCAAATCTAATAAAAATGTAGGGGAAATTTTTAACTTTGAAAAAGTAATAAAAATCCCTTTAAAAAATTTCTCCTATTTTTTGGGGTTTTTGGCAAATACAAAAAATTTTTTTCCCTTTAATTGGCTGAAAAGGGAAAAGGGTTTTTATTTTGATTTCATGTAAAGTTTAGTGAAAAAACCCTTGAGATGGGGGGTTTTTTATATGGGTGTTTTTAAACCCAAATTGGTTTAAAACTGTTTATTTTCCCAGGACCCTAAAAAACGTAAGGGACCTCCATTTTATTTTCGCAGGACATTTCCTAAATAAAAAAAAAATGTTTCTTATTTGCCATACTGCTGGAATCCCCCACCCGGTCAACTGTAATCGGGTTTTAAAGCAAGTTTTTTAATTTTCCCTGCGGGCCCCATCACGGGGGAAAATGAAAATTTACATCATATCCATTAAAAACTGTTTGGGCTGTCGGGGTTTTTTAAAAATGAAAATTCCCATGTGCTGGAACCTCTAGAGTAGCGTTCTACAGATTCAGGTTAATGATAAGTTTGACCCCAAACCCATGGGGAGGGGCCCCAAATTGGCAAAAAAAAAAACCCGGATTCAAATTCAAAAAAATTGGCATTCAGTTTGGGGGAATTTTTTTTTAGGGTTTTTTTAAGGGGTTTTTTAAAAATTACCAGCCCTCAAACCCTTACTGCCCCTTTTTGGGCTCCTGGTGGGGCCCTTATTTTGGGCCCTGTTTTTTAATCTCATCCCCCGGGATCCCGGGGGTCCCCGGGTTTTTGGATAGAAGTTAGGTCACCTTGGAAGAAAAAAAAGGGGAAAAAGGCTTTCGTAATGTTAAACAAAACCCTTAAATCCCCCTTCCCGCCCGGCCCCATTTTTGGCCTCTCTGACAGACCCCCTTTTTTTTAAAAAATCTGGCTATTTGTACTTTATGTCAAAATTTAACTTTTTTGACACGTTTAACCCCTACCCCATTGATTCAGGATTTTTTCTCGGGACACATTGTGCTTTAAGATGGGAAAAAAAATTTTTGGCCCCAAATTTTTGGGGAAAAATATAAAAGGGTTTTCGTAAAAAATTTTAAAAAAAATTTAACCAATTTAAAAACTTAAAAAAATTTCGGGGGGGGATGTAAGACAGAAAAGTTTTTCCCACTCAAAATAGTTTTATAACTGCATCTCCCATATGTCTGCTGTATTTTGGGCCCACCCTTTTTTTTAAATGTTTTTTTTTTTTTTACGACTTTAAAGGGGGCTTGGGAAAATTTTAGTAGAAATTTTTAAAAATTTTCAAAAAAATTTTAAATATACTTTTTTTTAAAGGGGACCAGTCAAGTTCCCCGTGATTTAAAATTGGCCCTTTTAATGTTAGATCCCCCAAAAAAGGGCCCTTCATTTAAGAAATACACCCCATAAAGTATTCAAAACGCATTTAGGAATTTTTTTAAACCCCATTAAGTGTTTCACAGGAATTAAAAGAAAAGTGGAAGTGGAATTTAAAAATTTTTTTTTATTTTTTTTTTGAAGTTTTTAAAATTTTTTTTACTAATTCAAAAGGGTTTCCGGTAAATGTAAATCGGGGGAAAAATTGCAACTTAATTTTTTGATTCCGCAGATTCTGCCGTTTTCGAATATCCCATATGGGGCCCCTAAGGGCGCTATTTTGGACCCAAACCAAACCCCCAGAAAAAAGAAGGACCCCCTCCCGGGGACCTGGAGTCTCATTTATATTACGATTTTATTTGGGGGGCATTTCGGGTTTTTTGAAAGCACCCAAAGGTGCCAAAACCTAAAAAAACCCCCCTAAAAGCCCCCCATATTGGGTAATATAAACCCCCCCCTTTAAGGAATATATCCGGGGTTTAGTGAGCATTGCCCCCCCAAAGGTGTGTCACCAAATTTTTTTTTTAGGTTGGGCCCTTTTAAAAAAGGAAAACAAAATTTTTTTTTCCCAACAATTCCCAATTTTAGCTAAAAATTGTTTTAATTTTTATAAGGCACCCTGGTAAAAAAGCCCCAAAAAATTTTTTTTAAAACAATTTCGGCAATTCCCTACATGTGGGTGAAAACTGTTTCCCTGGGTCGCATGGAAAGGGCTTTTATAAGGGAGGGGGTCTTTTTTTTTGGGTTTTTGGAAAACGCAGATTTTGGGGGGGGGCCAAAAGTCGCATTTAAAAAAAGTTTTATATATTTTTTTATGTTTTATTACTTTTTACACAATAAAAATAGGTCTATAAAAAATTCCCTTTTTTTAATGTAGGTCCCCCCCTGTTCTGACAGCCAAAAACTTTTTCAGTTTTTTTGTATACGGAGCTAAATTTTAGGGGGCTTGTTTTTTTGTGGGATGAGTTAAAATTTTTTTATAATTTCCCATTTTTGGGGGGCTTTATGCCTCTTTGTTTTAAACTTTTTATTAAGGTTTTTGTGAGGCTTTTTGAAAAAAAATACAGATTCCCGGTAGTTTTTTTTTATTTTTATTTTTTAAGCGGTAAACCGTGCGTTTAACTGACTTTACAAAGTATTTTACCCCAGCAGGTCATCCCGATTACAGCGATACCCCAATTTTTGTATTTTATTTTTATGTTTTTCTGTTTTTACAAAATTAAAAAACATTTTTTATTAAAAAAGGGGAAAAACACTTTTTTTGCATCACCATAGTTGAGAGCCATAACATTTTTTTTTTTTCTGTTTTACGGGGGGCCCTGTGGGGGTTTGGTTTTTTTTTGGGATGAGTTGACGTTTTTTTTTTTGGGTATTTTTTTTGGGGGAACAAGACTTTTTGATCAGTTTTTAAAACCCTTTTTTTGGAAGGCAGGGTGAAAAAAATTTCTGCAATCCTAGAAAGTTTTTTTTAATTTTTATTTTTAACAGCGTACCGTGCAGTACCCCATGACCAGTTAGTTTTAAACTATCTGGGTCGATAGATTACGGCGATCCCCAAAATTTATTTAGTTTTTTTTTTTTTTAAAAAGCACTTAAAAAAAAAGTTTTTTTTTATTGTTTTAAAAATAATATTTATGCATGGGCTGTTTTTTAAAAAAGCCATAAACTTTTTTATTTTTCCCGGGGTATACAGAGACTTTTAAAGGGGTTTTTTTTTTGGGTTTAATGAAATGATTTTTTAATTGGTATAACTTTGGGGGGGGTTTTATATGAGTTTTTGATCGTTTTTTTTTCCTTTTTATGTGCGGGCGGGTTTGTACAAAAATCGCAATTCTGTGCTGTTTTTTGTTTTTGTTTTTTACGGCTTTTCACCGTACGGGTTTAATTAACGTGAAAGATTTTTTGGGTCGGTCGTTTGCATTGCGGCGGGATCCCAAATATGGGTACTTTTTTTATTTTTGATCTTTTTTGGGGCCAATTTGGCGTTTGTAAAGGGGAAAAAAAAAGGGGGGGTTTTTTGTCCCCGTGTTTTTAATTTTTTTTTTGTGTTTGGGGTTTTCCTTTTTTAATTTTTTTTTTTTGCTATTTTTCAATTTTTTTACTTTTCCCCGGGTTGGGGTTTTTGTAAACAGAAAATCCCCCTTTGGGGGGAAAAAAGGAAAAAAATTAGATGCTGTTGGGAATAGGAGACCTGTGCAAAAGCGTTATGCTGTGTACAGGTCGCCAGGGTTAATACTGACACCATGCCCACAATGCATTGGGGGGGCCCATGGTGACGTACCGGGGTACCCGGATGCATTCAGAAAGCACCCGGGGGGATTTCCCCGGAAAGAGCCCAGCGAGCGGCATTGCCCCGGGTTTCACGGGCCCGAAAGGAGTCACCCCTCCTGCCTCCCGGGCCTTTATTATCGCGACCATGACAGGTTGCGAAAATAAAACACTTTTCACCCCCCCCCCGGGCCCGGAGCAGGGAAGTCAGGGGTTTAATTTACCGCGGGGTTCCATGTTGCGATGGGTGCCCCGGCTTCGCCCCCCCACGTTTCCCCCAGGACTTTTATGCAAAAGTCCATTTCGGGAAGTAAATTTCCCCCACTAGTGGTATGAATACGTCCAATGTCGGGGGGGGGTTTTTCAATAGTTTAAATAGTTTGTTAGGGCAAAAAAAAAGACGAGCGTCCATCCAGTTCAGCCTTTTTGTGTCGGGTTTTGTTGATCCAGAGGAAGGCAAAAAAAAACCCCAAAAGAGGTGAAGCCCAAAAGTCCTCATTTTAGGGGGGAAAAAATTTTTTCCCGACTCCAATCTGGCAATCGGGGGAAAAACCCCGGATCAATGACCCCTCTCCAGAATCCTAGACACTATAATTTTATATTAAATTTTGCTCCCGAAATGCATCCAAACCCTTTTTTTAACTCTGTTGGGGGAATTCACCCAGACCAGTCCCCTGGCAGGGGAATTCCCTAGTCCCCACTGCCCCTTTTCAGTAAAGAATCCCCTTTTTTAAGTTTATGTTTGAAAAACTTTCTTTTCCCCAAGACGTAGCGGGGTGCCCCCTTTTTTTTGTATAGTTCCCGGGGAAAAAATAAATCTTTGGGGGGATCTCTATATTGACCTTTGATGTATTTAAAAAATATTTTTTATGTCCCCCCAAGCCCTCTTTTCTCTAAACTAAATAACCCTAATCTTGCTTATTCTTTCTGGGTAAAGGGAGTCCCCCCCCCAGTCCTTTTATTTTTTTTTGTTGCCCCCCTTTGTACCTGTTTAAGCTCTAAAATGTTTTTTCCTGTGCCAAAGGTTGGCCCCAAAAATGTAAAACCCCCCCCTTTTCCCCTGTGTGGGTCTAACCCCGTTTACTTGTATAATGGGAGCATAATGTTTCATCCCTGGGCCTTATGCCCCTTTTAAAGACCCCATGTCCTAATTTTCCTTGGCAGCTGTGTTGACACTGGTGCACAAAATTTAAATTTTTGTCCAAACCCGGATTCCCAAGGGCCTTTTTCCCTGGGCACTTTTTTCCCCGCCTTTTTCCATTTAACATGTTTGTTGTAATGGATTTTCTTCCCCATGTGCATAAACTTGCATTTTTCTTTTGTTAAAATTTTTCTGCCATTTCCCTTTCCCCGGCCTTTCCAAAATAAACCCCGATCCCCTTTTAATAAAACACATTATCCCCTTTTTGTGTTGATTTTCTTTACAGAGGGTTTGTATCATCTGCAAAAATCCGATATTCTACCCGTGCAATCCAAAGTGTAAAAAATCGTTTTAAAAAAAAAAGTTTTAAAAGGATTTGGGCCCAATACTGACCCTTGGGGGGTAACCCCCCTAGTTAAAAGCGATCCCCGTCTGAGTATGCCCCCCTTTTAAATTTTACCCTTTTTTTTTCAAACAATGAGCAGTTACTTACCCCCTTGAAAACATTTTCCCCCAAATCCCAAACCTTTCATTTTTTTTACCAACCCTTTTTTGTGGGACCCCTATCAAAGGGTTTAGAAAAAAACTAGATATATGGACATCCAGTGCCTCACCCCCAAAACCCAATTTTAGCACTGACTTTTATTTGAAACTGATTTAGATTAGTTTTTGCAGGACCCCCATTCTTCATAAAAACCCTTTCTGGAAAAGGGGTTTTCATTTATTTTCAGTGAGTTTCCCAGGATAGCCCTCTCTGAGAAAACCCTTTAAAAAATTTTACCCTTTCAACAGAGGGGGAAGCTTACCGGCCCCATAGGGTTTCCCCGGATCACTTTTTGACCCCCCCTTTTTTAATATTGGGGACCACATTTGCTATGCGCCAATCCTTTGGGACATACCCCGTTATTAGACAGTCCATGAATATTAAGAATAGAGGCCCATCTATGACATCACTTAACTCTCTTGGAAACGTGGGGTGTATTGGGCCCTCGACCTGGGGATTTGTCTTTTTTAAACTTCCTAAGAGGAAGCTGCATTCTTCTTGGGTAAGACAGAAAAATTTTAAGTTGGAGTTTAAACCCCATCCCTTCCCGTTTTAACAGGAAGGTCTCCCTTTCCCCCGGGAAATACAGTGGAGAAAAAAAAATGGTTTTTAAAAGGTTTGCTTTTTTCTCACCGCCCTCTACTGTCTCTCCCTCAGTATTTTTTCAAAGGGCCAACATTTTCTGTTTTAAACTTTTTATTTTTTATTAGGGTTTAAAAAAAAATTTTGGGGTTAGTTTTACCCTTTCCCATGGCGAAGGTCTTTCCCTCTCCCGCTTTGCTTTCCTTTAAAATTTTTTTACCCCACTTTATTTTTTTCCCCATAAACTTCTTAGCGCCCCTTCACTAACCCCCCTGTTTTTGTAGGTGAAACGCTTTCTTTTTTTTTTTTTTATTGCCCCTTTTACATCCCCGTTTTATCCACATTGGGTTTTTTTTGTTTCTAATTATTTTTTACCATAAGGTATGTTTCCTCTTTACATGGTTGCCTAGGAGTTTTTTAAAAAAATCCCCTTTATTATTAGTTTTTGCCATATTTTAAAAAAAATTGTCCCAGTCAAAATTTCGGTTTAGGGGGGTCCCCAAGCAAAAATAAAATTAGCCTTCCCAAAAATTTAGTGTTTTTGTGGCTCCTTGACAAAAAAACTCTATTGGGAAAGGGTTTTAAAAGGAAAATTTTTTTATATTATGGTTTAAATTTTTCCCAGGTGGGCCCCCCCAACCTTTAACCTTTTTTACTTGCAGGTCAATTTTGTCAAATTAAAACTAGAAAGGGGGGCCCTTTTCCCCTAAATCGGTTTTTGCACCATTTGGCCAAAGGGAATTATCATTAGTTAAATTTACAAAAAAAATGTTTCCCTTTTTGGAGCCCACAGGTTTTTAGATTCCCCAAATTGATGTTTTGGATAGTTAAAAATCGCCCATAATAATAACCCCCATTCTGAAATTTGCCGCCATTTATTTGCCTGAGGAGTTCCCTCTTTTATGGGTTCTGTTTTACTTGGGGGCCTTTTAGCAGAACCCCCCATTAGTATTATATTGTTATTTGGTTTCCCCCCTGTTTTTATTTAAAAATAATTTATTCCCCCGTTCATTACCTTAAACCCAATCTTCCCGCAGTGTTTTGGGTTCAGACAGGATTTTTCCCTTTGACAATACAACCCCCCCCCTTACGGGGGGTTTAGATCCTTTCTAAATAGACTGTAATCCTGGGAAAATTAACCTCCCGGGCGTAAACTCTCGTCCCGCCCTGTCCTGTTATCCCCACCCTTTTTATATTTTTCTTCAGCTATTAATTATTCTAGTTTTATTAAAATTTTGGGTTTGGGCCCGGGCTCCGGGGGATTGGTCAGCATGCAATTTTTAAAAATTTTTCAGTTTTTTTTCCTTTCTCCCTGATATTTTTTAAATATTGCTTTCACCCCCCCCCCTCCACCCCCACCCCCTGATTTTTTAATAATTTTCCCCGCTTCTAACTTCACCATCTTGCCTGTATCTTTGTAGTTACCCTCCCCCCAGCTCTAGTTTTAAAAATTCCTCCAACTTCCTGGCCATTTTGTCCCCCCCGAAAGCCGGGACCCCCCCCATTTAGGTGCAGCCCCATCCCTAGCTAGAGCCTGTAGCCAAGCAGAAAG
This sequence comes from Phyllomedusa bahiana, assembly GCA_025379985.1. NCBI lineage: Eukaryota > Metazoa > Chordata > Amphibia > Anura > Hylidae > Phyllomedusa > Phyllomedusa bahiana. The sequence continues at coordinate 28,845 of JAODAL010010847.1, forward strand.
TCAGCCCAGTTCTCCCAAAAAAAAAATCCCTCCCTTTTAAACACCAATTTTTGAGCCACTTATTCCTTCTCTAAACTTTCCCCCCCCCTTTCCCCCTTGGTGTGGCCGTGGGGAAAAGGTTTTAAAAATTTTTGAAAAAAATTACCCGGAGGTCCTTGCCTGAGCTTTTGGGCCCAAGTGCCTTTAAAAACATTTTTAAGGACACCCCCCTTCCCCTACCCCTAACTTTGTCATTTGGATTTCCAATGTGGACATGACAGTGGATTTCACCAGCCCCACCCCGCAAAATTTTCCAAAACCCCCCATCCGCGATATGTCGAACCCCCCCGGGGGGCCCCCGGTAAAAAAACACACTGTTTTGCCCATCCTGGTTCCCTTTTTGGGGATTTCCCTGTTGTTTCCCCAATAATGGAGTCCCCAACTACTTGCACCTGTTACCCGACCTGCAATCCTATTCCCCATCTTACTGGGGGCAGACAGGGGTTTGTGTCTTGCGCAAACAACGCTATTTCTCAGTGATAAACCCCTCATCTGCCAATCTTGCAAATTTGTTGGGGTTTGTACCAGATCAGGCTACCCTCCCTGACACTTTTCCCCTTCCCCTTTCTTTCGATTTTTACCCATCTAGCTGCCTCATTTATTCCTGCACCTCCATGTACCACCCCTCCCCCGCATTACACCTGCGAGGATGGCTCAGTGAGCGGCAAAACTGTTCCAAGTTGGCAATGGATTCAGTGTCACCACTTGCTATTTAGACCGGGGATCGGGCTTCTAAATGTGCGTGTGCACACTCTTGCAAGAGTATGCCCCTCGAACTGTTGCTCAAGGATGGCATACATTCCCGGGTTGTGACGGGAAAAGCATTGCAAAAAGGAAAATCTGGGGATGTTCCCAAAAAAATATATGAATAAAATTATAATAAAAAGCGATACTATTCCCTCAAAACTCCCCAAATCTAAAGTCTCTCAATCTTAAGTCTCCAAATTAAAAAAAAAACACACTTTAAGGCAAACACACTCGCAGACTCGTTCATCGCTAAAAATACTCAGTTTTAAAAACCTTTTCCCACATGCTGTTTGGTGTGCTGCAACTCTCTTTCGGAGAAAAAGGGTTTAAAAAAAAATAAAAAAAATCCGCCCTTTAAAGCATTGAGATTTACAAAACCCAATCATATAAACATAAACATCACAGAGCTAAGCTTCTCCCCTGTATCACATCCTGATCTCCGATAGGGTAGCATAAACCTCCAGACATGTTTTCTTTAAAGGTGTTCTCTCACCACAATGTCTTTCTTTTCAGGGATAAGGTAACTGAAGACTGTTACCAAATACATTGCTTTGTTGATTTTGCTTTAATCAGGAGACAAAGAAAAATTTTTTTTGCTGTAGTGTAAAAAAAGTTTTTCCCAGATTGGGACTCCTCTCCCTGCTCTCTCTCTCTCATTGTGTAGTTGCGTCGTCAGTCCGACAATGGTTACTCCCTGCTGTGCCTTATCACTAGCACAGAAGCTTTGTTTCTAAGCTATTATGGTGGTATGAGGAGGACCAACTTTAATGTTGTGGCTGATTTGTGTATAAAATCATGGTTGTCTGTAGCCACCAGTAGGGGGAGCTCACTGCATACAACTTTATTACTGGGTTCCACTTAAAAGCAGTATGCAGAAAGCTCCTGAACCCCTTCTAGTTATGGCTGTAGTCCAAAACAATTTTAGAATTTACCTTAAAATACAGTTTTAAGCCTTGGGAGTTTATCCACCACCCCTTTGTCACACAAAATTGAAAAAATGGGAAAATAGGGAGCAGATACCCAATCACTCTATAGGACCCCACAGTCTAACCCAGTAAAACGGGTCTGAAGTCCCTCGGGCCCTCTGTGAAACCGCTTTCCAAAATGGCCCTTTAAACCCAAAACAATTCATTCTAGAATCACCCAGTGCAAGTTAGCCAAGATGAGTTATTGCCTTATAGCAACAAGTTCTACAATTCAGTGAGCAACCTTGACCCTAATGCTTTATGTCTATTCTCAGTAACATATCTAAATTCTTCAGTCAAATTTTTTAGTTTTCCCAGTCATAAAGAATATTGGTTTGGCATACAAGATTCCTGCTCACCCTGTAAATGGGCAGCATGAAATTTTTAAATTTATTTCAGTGCTTTTTTTAAATTTTTTGTTGAGCACAAAAGTTTTTTCTTAGCAAGAGGGGAGAACACATTATCTAAGTGACAGATATTGGCTCCAGATTTATCTTTTCAAGCACCAGTAAAAAGAGCTGAATAGTATTGATGTTGCATTCACGTTACATTCACCAGCTTTGAATGGGCTCTCGTTTATTCTTTGCCCTTCCCTCTTTTTGTTTTTTCCCAAAGGGCCCGGGAAATTTTCCCTTTAAAGTATGCAGCATTTTCCCAATTCTTTCAAATGAATTAAAAAGAGTTTTGAAGGGGCCTCAAATCTTTTACTAGACAATACCACCTCCTTCCTTTCTTCAGTACTGTCAGAGCTAATTCTTTCCTACTGTTCATATACACAATTTTATGATGCTGAATATCCAGGATCACCTGTCACGTCAGAGGAGGTGCAGTGGGCCCTGACTGACACCCAGCCCACTGTCCCTGCCTACTTGGCGTTGTTCCCTAGGCGGCGACCCCAAACTGGACGACAGCCCCTACGCTGCTAAGGGGGGGCTCAGGGAAAACCAAAGCCCAACGTCCGGTCATCCAGTACGGGGAATGTTTTGCCAAGAAACGTAAAAGCCCAAAAGAAATCAAAAACAATCGGGGGTCCAAAACACGGTCAGGACGCAGTACAAATGGGGGGCAAAGGCGGGTCAGAAGCACCGGGGTCAGAGATCAGGGGCAAATACAACAGGAAACACAGGAAGTAGCAAGGGAACCTTTCTCGGGCAAAGACTGAGAGTTGTGAGGGGTTTAATGGGGAACCAGAGCCCCCCCCAGCAGGGTTGGTGCGGCCTCCGGGGCCCTCCTTTGGCCAGTGCGACACACCCTCTGACTTGTTTTAGGAGCTGAGCTGTCACTCCAAGTCATCAGCCTGCCTCCCCCTGGGTGGTCGACTGATGATGGTTTAACCCCCTACCGTGCCTTGCTGCTTCATGGCGGAAACATGCGCTGTGACATCACCACTCTGCCATGGTATTAGCTCAATGTTTCCAAGTCAGCTGCATCCAGCACTGTGATCATATCATGGAGGCATGGCAAGTACCTCCTGGAGTACAAAAACCACAGCTTGAGAACTTAAAGGGGTTTCTCGCACAAAAATACTTTCAAATTGTAGGGAAACAAAAATAAGACATTTTCCCAAAAATATTGCATTGTTCCCCTGTTTTTCCCTTAAAAATACAAGTGAATTTTTTACCCCTGGGTATTTCGTTCCCCCAGTAAAACCCCCTGTAAAAAAATCTCCGGGGTGTTTTTTCAATGAATAACAGAGAGTGAGTCATCAACAGGTCAGCAGTGCCCTCATGTCCCGGCGCCCGACAGTAAAAAAAATTTATTTTTCTAAGTAAACAGCTCTGAATTAGGGCTTTTGTTTTGGGGATCAGATAAGAAGTCCCTTTAAGATTTTGAGAAGCTAATCTAATCAATTTTATCTGAAACACAACGAGCTTACAAAACTGGGCTTTTGCAAAATTAGTATGAAAAAGGCATGACAGGAATTTTTTAGCATTCTTTGAAACCCTGTGGGGGAAACTCCCTTTTAAAACCTTTCTTATATTTAAACCCTCTTAAATTCTTCCTCGTTCATAAGGACACTGCTCACATCATATACAACCTCATCCTCCATAGTCAAATACAGGCAGTCCCCTAGTTAGGAACGGGATGGGGACTATAGGTTTGTTCTTAAAGGAGTTGTCTCATTACGAGCTTTCAGCCTGTCAGTGAGCCTGGTAAGTTGAACTGAGGGGCGTGCTTCTTGGTCTGTCTGTTCTGCTCCCTCTCCCCCCTCCCATCAGCACACAGGCAGCTACGTAACTTCTATACAGGGGGGGGGGGAGGGGGTTTGCTCTCAGAGTTCACCCTGTGTGTGCCTGCCTAGGTCTGTTGCAGGAGAGGGCTGATCTAGGAGTGTAGAGAGGAATATGAAGCTGTGTGCTAATAGAGCAGAGGGGATGCATGTGTTCCTATATCCCCTGCTTAGCTTACAAGTCTCCACATCTCCAGCAACAACAAGGGCAGTGTTACTATACTCAGAATGTCTCACTAATACAGGAGAACATAAAGTATTCACATGCCCCCTGATCTGTATAGTATTAGTATAGTCACAGTTCCAAGACATATCATGATTATAGTAACAGACAGGGTCACTGCTGTCACATCTATCTGTTAAGAGCAGGAGGAAGCAGGGACACACAGGGTTAATCCAGGCAGCTTGGACACAGATGCCAGAGTCCTCCCTCCCCCCCTCCCTCCTCCTCCCTCCACTACAGAAGCATTCTGTGCAGGAGGGGCTCTCTGCTCCAACCTGTCTTCAAAGGTGATGAGTCATTCAGACCTGACAGCCAGTAAGATAAGGATCAACAGGTCGGCTACTATAGAGATTTGAGAAGCTGATGTAGTAATACTAACAGGGCTAGCTCAAAATCAGTTGGACATTTGTAAATGAACATATATTGCAAAGCTGCTTGTTTTTTAAAGATCTTTTAATTAAAACCCAATCATTGTAGCGAGACAACCCCTTTAAGTTGAATTTGTATGTAAGTCAGAACAGGTGCATTTATTAAGTGTAACTCCGACACAAAAGGGTTTGTTTTTAGTTTTGGATAGTGCAGGGAAGGGTTTTTACATTTGTTTTCCCTGTTAAGAAGATTTCACCTCATTTTCACCTCATGTGCTGCTGTGGCATCCTGGAACTTGTCGTTCCACATCTAAGATCTGCTGTGGAACATGGAACTATAAGTTCCAGCATTCCCAATTTAACGGCTCGTGCTTCGGTTCCGACTCCCAGACCGCAGGCAGCCCAGGGCTGCTGTCCGCTCCCGGCTTCTGCCTGTCCCGTGCTCACCTGCTCCCATCCTGCTTCCTCCTCAGCAGGTGCGCACCTCTGCATCTTCCTCCCCACTAGGGGCGTGCGCACATGAGTTCCCTGGATTTAAAGGGCCAGCGCACAACAGGTAATTGTGCTCCTCCAAGCCTATTCTTGCGGGAGCTTTTTGAGGATGCTGTTTCCTGTTCTCCGTGCCCAGTTGTTGGTGTCCATATCCTCGTGTTGGTTGTGCATACGGTCCACAGCTATCTCCGTTCTACCTTCTGTTTCCATTTACCACGTGCCTGACCTTCGTCTGCTGACAATGTTCCAGCCATGTCTGCCAGTCCGCCAGTCCTGCCACTTTCGTTCCAGTCTGCTCTGGGTCATCCTCTTCGGCTCTCACCGCCAGGGTCTACGTTGGGGGTAGTGACCTGGAGGCTACCCTGCAGCAAAGTCCTTCCCGCTTTGCGGTGGGTGCCTGTGAAGACAAGAGGCCCCTTAGACTTCGCTTCTTGGCGTAGACTTTGCCAACTCTGCTCGGTGACCAGTGGATGCACCATCCTCTCCTCTGAGAAGCATGACACCCTATGAGTCTCCGTTTGTAACTAGGGGACAGAAGTAAGTTGAAACGGCATAAGTCAAGGACTGCCTGTATGCACAGGTTGCTGCCTTCCACAAGATCAGGTCACTCATCCCCTACTGCTGTCATGAATCTCCTGATCATTGGTCTCTCAAAGGCCACATTGCTTACCCTTAAACTTTTAAAGGGAAAGGTAAATCATTGCCTTTTTAAAATTTTTCCCTTTCCCTTTTAGAGGTAGGGCAGTTCTTATCTCTTGTTTGTGTACACAACCACCTCTCTCTGCTCTCGCAGTGGTCAGGATAGTGACATCACTCCCTGCAGATTCTTATCTGCAGCACAGGAGCTTGTTTATATTTCTTATTGACAAATTTTAACCCTTTAAAGCTTCGTAGAGTTGTGCCCTTGTGTTAAAACCCCTCCGTCACAAAAGTCCCTCTAACAGGCTCAGATAGGAATAGCAGAACTGAAATGTCAGACACATCTTTAAGTTTCATGTTCTCTTTATGACATAGCATGATCACAAGTAGGTCACAACAGGTCACTGTTTCCCATAAGACCAGGTCATCATGTTGATGTTATCATTGTCATGATCAGTTGTCTCTTAAAGGGGTGTTCTTATCATGCTGTATCACAGAGCCTGCTCTTTACAGCTAGTTTCAGGCTCTCACAAGTAGGCTGTGGGCAGTTACACAGAAGTGATTAACATATCAGCCCTGCTATTCTTTGCTGAGCCTGTTACAGTGAAATGAGTGCAGGAGGTTTGTGAACTGTAGTGCACAAGGCTACAGATCTCTAAAGGGTTAAAGTTTGTCAATAACATAGATAAACAAGCTCCTTTTTATACTGATAACACTCAGTAAGGAGTGACCGCACCATGGTTGGACAGGGCCACTGGAGCAAGGAGATGGACAGTAACCAAGGGAAGCTTATGTAAAGAAGCAGGAGATAAAATCGCCTTTTAGCTCTTAACCCCCTCAGTGACCCAGGATATAACCATATGTCCTGGTGCTTGTAAGGTTCTATGTAGCGGGATTACTCAGTAATCCCACTACATAGAAGGCTGGTGCCAGCTGCAAATTGAAACTCACCGGTAACAGCAGGGAATGGAACCAACTCCCTTTCCTGATGTTTAACCCTTTAGATACAGTGGTAATCGCATCCACGGCAGCGAATACATGAGAAACCTTGCCAAGCACCATTTGTAATTCCGATCCCCCGCGGCGAGATCGGTGCCGATCAGTTAACATGGTGGCTGGAAGCCCTATGAAGGCTTCCATCACTGCCATGTATGAGATTCTGACACTTCCTGCCACCAAAAACTGCCCAAACCATTTGTACAATGCAGAAGGTTGCACTAATGAACGTATCAAACTCAAAAATTGCAAGGCTTATTTGGTCATTTCATGGTTCCTAAAAATTGGAATAAAAAGTGATCAAAAAGTCGCTCTATCCCAAAATGATACCAATAAAAAGTACAATTCAGCCCTCAATTTTTTGGGCGGTTTCCCATTATATTCCATGGTACAGTAAACAACACCATTAGAAAGTACATCTTCTCCCGTAAAATAGAAGCCCTCATATGTCTATGTAGTTTGAAAAAAAAAGTTATGGCTCTTGGAAGGCAAGGTAAAAATGAAGAGCCATATTATTATGACCGGCTGTCAGGGAAGAGATTTAACAAAGCAAAATTAAAACAGTAATGTATTTAGTAAATTTTATTTACCGTTGCCTACATGTTTAAAGCTAATTAATGTGGAGATTAAACCCCCTTAATGTTGCATGTTCTCCACTCACTTAATGACATAACATGATCACAAGTATGGACAACCAAGTTGACCGCTGTAAAAAATAAAAATAAAAAATACTACCATGATTGCTGTATTTTGTTCAAAATGCCTCACTAAAACCTTAAAAGGGTTGTCTCATCTCAACGTTTCATAGGATGCTGAATGAAATGAAATAGTGCTGCTTTGCTCTGTCACTTCCTGGTCAAGCTGTCTGTAATTAGCATATGAGCTCCGTGTATTCAGACTTCTATGATTATTATGTTTTGTAGTCTAGATTAGCTAAATTACCTTCTACCAGGACAGGAGAAGCTGCTGAGCTAAAGTAAACAGTAGAATAATTACTGTCTTCTGTCTGAAAGATCTGATAACACACAAGCTCTCACTGCCAGCTGTGACCTGTGTGATGACGTCACTCCCTGCTATCAGATAGAACAAACAGCAGGGGAGAAGGAGTACACAGGTCGGTCACTTGGAAAACTAGAAAGCCCACAGAAGGTGATAAAATAATTTGTAGCTCCTTAACAAAAAAGATGAACAAAGCAATGTATTTGGAAAACGTCTTCTTTGTAGTGAGACAACACCTTTAATAAAAAAGGATCAAAGTGTAATATGTACCCCATAATGGTACCAATTAGAATGTCAACTCATCCTGCAAAAAACAGGCCCATAATCAGCTCTGTATACAGAAAAATAAAAAAGTTATGGCTGTCAGACTATGATGACACAAAAATGCAATTTAAAAAAAATGCATTTCTACTGTGTAAAAGTAATAAAGCCTAAAAAAAAATATACAGAATGTATTTTCTTGTAATTGTACCGACCCACATAGTAAAGTTATTATGACATTTATACCGCGCAGTGAATGCTGTAAAATTGAAGCCCAAAAAATAATGGTGGAACTGCGTCCCCTTCTCCCTCCATTTTCATGGCCCAAAGTTAAAAAACTATGTAACACCTGTGCACCCAAAATGTATAATAGACCCCTAGATGAGATTCATGAGGGGTGTTGAATCCAAAATGGGGCGACTTCAGGAAGGTCTCACCTGCGTTGGTACTATAGGGGCTTTGCAAATGCAACATGGCTCCACCAAAATCTGCGTTTCAAAAACCAAATAGCGCTCCCTCCCTTGTACACCCATTATTATTATTTATTATTATTATCATTTATTTTGGAGCGCCCTTGATTCCAGGGCGCTGTATATTTCAGGCGGGTACATAAATAACATTGGTCAAACAATTACAAAGTGACAATAAGGGGACTAACAACTGGTACAGAGGAAAGAGGGTCCTGCCCGCGAGGGGCTTACAATCTACATGGGAGGGGTGAAGAGACAAAAAGGTGGGGCAGACATGTTTGGGGGGCAGAGCAGTGCAATCCGGTTAATGTTGGTTATAGGCAATCCTGAAGAGGTAGGTTTTCAGGTTACGTTGAAGCCGGTGAGAGAGGGGGAGAGTCTGATGTGTTGGGGAAAGTGATTCCAGAGTGTGGGGGAAGCATGAGAGAATCTTGGAGACGGTTATGTGAGGAGGTGATAAGAGGAGAGCAGAGGAGAAGGTCCTGTGAGGAGCGGAGGTTGCGTGAGGGGAGGTATTTAGAGTTTAAAGGGCAGAGATGTATGAAGGGGAGAGGTTTATGGAGAGCTTGTAGGTCGAAGTTGCTAGCTTGAACTGGATTCGCTGGGCAATGGGAAGCCAGTGAAGGGATCGCAAGGGAGAGGCAGAGGGATAGCGAGGAGAGAGTTAAAATCAACGGGCAGCAGAGTTAAGGATAGTTTGGAGGGGAGCGAGGGTGTAGCTGGGAGGGCCGCAGAGGAGGATGTTGCAGTAGTCGGGGCGGGAGATAAACGAGGGCATGGACAAGCATTTTTGTGTTTTCAGAGTTAAGAAATGAGCGGTTTTCGGGAAATATTTTTTGGGTGGAGGTGACAAGCAGAGGTGAGGGTTTGGATGTGTGGTTGAAGGCAGATTGGAGTCAAAGATTACCCCAAGGCAGCGGACCTGGGGTTTGCTGGTGAGAGAGTGTGCCATTAACAGTGATAGAGAGATGGGTGGAGAGATGGAGTGGGACGGTGGGAAGATAATGAATTCAGTTTTCTCCACTTTAGTTTTAGAGACGGGAGGAGAAGAAGGAGGAAATGGAGGACAGGCAGTCAGGGATCCGGAGAGAAAGAGAGGCGACATCGGGGCCGAGATGTAGAGTTGGGTGTCATCTGAAATACAGGTGGTATTGAAAGCCGTGTGAAGCTATGAGCTGACTCAGACCAAGATGAGATAAAAGAAGGTACTGGGCACAGGATGCCCCTTTGGGGACACTGACAGAGAGAGGGTGAGAGGAGGGGGTGGAGCGAGAATGAGAGACGCTGAAAGCCCGTCATTTGAGGTACGAGGAGATCCAGGAAAGGCCAAGTCCGTAATGCCGAGGGAGGAGAGGATGTTGTAGCAGGAGGGAATGGTCGACAGTGTAAAAGGGCCCAGAGGAAGGTCTAGGAGGTAAAGCACAGAGTAGTGGCGTGAGGCTTTGGCAGTTGCTAGGTCGTTGGTACTTTGGTTAGGGCGGGTTTCAGTAGAGTGGTGGGGAGGGAAAAGCCCGATTGGAGCGGGGTCAAGGAGAGAGTTGGGAGAGATGGGAGGAAATTTGAAGATGGACGGGGTTTGCCAAGGAGTTTAGAGGCGAATGGAAGCATTTGGAGATGGGGCGATATTGGACAGTGAGGAGGGGTCATGAGATGGTTTCTTAGGATGGGGGTGATGGTCGCATGTTTAATGAGGAAGGGAAGATGCCAGAGGTTAATGATAGATTGAAGAGATGAGTGAGGGCTGGATAATAACAGCACTAAGGTCAGGGATGAGGTGAGATGGGAGTGGGTCAAGACTTACGGGTTTGGTGAGGTCGATTTGGACAGTAGAGAGAGAGCTTGTTAGGAGTGACCAGGGGAGAAGCGAGTTAGGGGAATAGTCATGGGCAGTACAGAGGTGGGCTGTGGGGACACCGCAGGAATAGAGGTAGGCTGAGGGGCCCTTGTGGGGTGAAGCTTTGTCTGATGAGATTTTTTTGATTATGGAAGTGAGTTGCAAAATCATCTGCTGAGAGGAGAGATGGGTGAGGGGGTGCTGGTGGACACAGAGAAAGTTGAAGGTGTTAAAAATTGTCTGGGGTTGGGGGACAGGGAGGATATGAAGTGGTGAAATAGTCTTGTTTGGCTGAGGTGAGTGCGGATTTTAAATATGTGCAGTGATTCTTTATATGAGGTGAAGTCAGTGGTGGAGCGGGTTTTTCTCCGCGGCGTTCGGCAACTCTGGAAGCCCGCCTCAGCTGTTTGGTGAGTCTGTGGGGCCAGGGTTGTCTGTTCATTTGCGGGGTTTTGTTTTGTGTTGGGGGGGCGACGCATCGAGAATGGAAGTGATTGTGTTGTTGTAGAATGTGTGGCTGCCGTCTGGATCAGCAAGTGAGGATAGGTAGAGAGGGAGGGAAGAGAGTCAGAGAGAGTACAAGGGTTTTAGGTTTTGTAGGTTCCTGCGGGGTTTTGCTAGATTTGGGGCAGGAGGGGCAGGTGGATGGTGATGGAGGAGAAGGTGACAGATTGTGGTCAGAGATAGGGAGAGGAGAGTTTTTAGATTAGATAGGGGGCAGAGGGGGGGTGAAGATGAGGTCCAGTGTGTGTCGTTCTGTGTGAGTGGCTCCAGAGGTCCACTGGAAAGCCAATGGAAGAGGAGAGTGACAGGGGTTTGTTAGTAGTTGGAGTGGGGAGTATCGATTGGAATGTTAAAATCTCCCATGATAATAGTGGGGATGTCGGTGGCAAGGAAGTGGGGGAGCCAGAAAGCAAAGTAGTCAAGGAAGGTGTGGCAGGCCCGGTGGACGATAATAATAATAAACCACTTGGAGGTTGGCGGGGGAGTTTTAAAGCGGACAGAATGCACCTCGAAGGAGGGGGGTGAGGGAGTTATGGTGGAATAGAGAGAAAGGAACAGGTATCTGACAGAAGAAGGCCGCACCTCCGCCATGTTTACTGCCCGGGCGGGGGTGTGGTTTAAAATGGAGCCCACCATAGGAGAGGGCAGCAGGGAAGTTGTGTCAGAGGGTGTCAGCCAAGTTTCTGTTAATCCAAAGGGAAGGGGAGATTGCGTGAGGTGAAGAGGTCGTGGATGAAGAAAGCTTGTTGCACACTGAACGTGCATTCCAGAGGGCACCAGACATGGGGATTGGTGCTGCAGGGGTGAGAGGATGGTTTTTAGGTTTGTGTGGTTGATAAAGTTTGTGCAGCATGGTCTGTAAGAGATGCATGAACCCACAGATGGGATGCGATGAGGGGGCACGGTGTTGGGAGATAATGTCCCCGGCAGCGAGGAGAAGCCCGGTAGAGAGTGAGGAGATGTGTGTGGGGTAGAGAAAAAGGTGGTTGTGTGGGTTTTTTTAGGAAGGTCGTAATGTTGTTTCCAGAGGTGAAGAGTAGAGGTCAGGTGTGAGGGTAAGACAGAAGGGAGATTGGAATCCATTGCCCAGCGGGGTGTCTGAGGGAGACAAGGATTTGATGATTAGGCAGGCAGTGATGATTGTGGCAGAGAGGTGCATATGGGTGCTGTTTGAGTGAGGAGCTGGGAAGGGTCTTGGTTACCTTTGGTTCACTTCTGGTTTCAATGCTGGTATTAATGCTGCATATAGTACACTTAAGGAGATTGCACTTAAAGGATGTTGCACTGACTGACTAAAGTCATGACTGACTAGAGTGCATGCGTAAATAGGAAGCTTGCTACTCTTACCAGGTGTGAAATTGGGAGTGGGGCCCATATTGGTGAGCAGAAGTAAAGATTGAAAAGTGATAGTGGATAGACAATTAGGCCTCGTCATAGCAGGAGATGCAGCCAAACTACAAAGTTTATCAAAAGTGTGTGCCCAAACAGCAGCTTACACCCCCATATAGGGTATTGCTGAACTTGGAAGAAATTGTGTAACAAAATTTTGAGTGCTTTTTTTCTAGGATTCCTTGTAAAAATAAAAAAAATTCAGCTAAAATTGCAGAATGTTGGAAAAAATTATTTTAATAATAATTTTGTTCACCTTCACAACCTAATGCTAAAACAATTTGTGAAACACCTGTGTGGTCGACCTACTTACGGCAGCTCTGGATATATTCCTTAAGGGGCCATTTACACGGCACAGAGCAAATACTGGTCGGATTTTCCGACCGGTAATTGCTCTGTTTTGGGGACATATACACGGCCGCAGGGGGGCGGCTTTTCTCTGTGTTTGCAGAGAAAAGCCCTCCCCCTTCCCAATGACAGGTTCATGTTCTGCCTGAAAACCGGGCGCAAGAATGAACATGTTTTTTGTTTTTCGGACCGCCAGCGATATAAAGATCCGTCCGGCGGAAAATCCGTGCAGTGGGGACCACTGCGCGGATTTTCTATAGAGGTCCGTGATAAAGTTTGACAGCCGGTTTCAAAACCAAAAACCATTTGTAAAACTGGCTGAAAAACCTGCCATGGGGACATGTCCTAAAGGGTGTAGTTTCCAATATGGGGTCTTTTGGGTGGGGTTTTTTAAGTTTTAGTACCTTAGGTTGTCCACAAACCTGAATTGCCGCCTCAATAAAATCGTATTGAAAAGGAGACCCCAAAGTCCAAAAGGTGCTCCACCTACTCTGAGGCTTGTGGTTGAGCCAAATAGCGCCCTAGGGCCACATATGGGATATCTCTAAAAATGGCAGAATCTGGGGAATCAATATTAAGTTGCATTTCCCTGGTCACATCTACTGTGTTCCTGTGAGTAACGGATAAAAACTGAAACCTGCAAAAAAAAGTGAAATTTTAAAATTTCACTTTGCTTTAATTTCTGTGAAACACCTAATGGGTTAATAAACTTCCTAAACACTGTTGTAGATACTTTAAGAGGTCTAGTTTCTTATATTTAGTCATTTATGGGGGCATCTGACATACTGGCCCCTCAAAGCCATGTCAGAACTGGACTGGTCCCTAAAAAATGTATATTGCATATTTTCTTGAAAATGTAAAAAATTACTACTACATTTTTAAGCCCCCTAATGTGATAAAAAAATAAATTTTACAAAATGATGCAAGTAGAATTATAGTTATTCCACTCAAAATAGTTTATAACTAGCATCTACCATCTGTCTTACACGCAGACATTTTTGAACTTTGAAAATGACTAATTGTTCACGATATTTTGATATTTTTCACAAATAAACAAGAATTGTATGGACCGAAATTGCTTGCTAACTTAAAGCACAATGTGTCACGAGAAAACAATCTCTGAGTCACATGAATGTGTCAAAAAGTTATTCTCACATAAAGAAACATGTCAGATTTCAAAAATGGGGCTCTGTCAGGAACATCAAAATTGGCTGCGGCGGTAGAGGGTTAAAATTTCAGTTCCTACAATCTCATTACTTTACCATCCAATTCCTCCTCACTTTAAACGAGAATACAGCTGCACAAAAGAAAAGTAAAATTTTCAACTATGAATTTATTCACAATGAAAACATGCCATGTGAAGCAAAAAAACCATGCACACACTTTGTACTTTGATCAGGATTTTTGTTTTGTAAACCTTTGCATAGTGCCTCATGGGAAATTTACTCTATTATAAATTGTATGTTTGTAGCTGTAACAAAAATAAAAGTAAATGTCTGCCACTGAACACCACTGTGTTTTGCTGATTTTTAACCTAAATATGACATTTTGTGCTGAATGTTTTCTTATATGTATTTAGCAGTTGGAACTCAATTTCTCTAGTAGACAGCGACACCTGTATTTTTAGGTAAATTAGAAAATTCTTTCTGACTACAGCCATCACTAGAAGGGGTTCAGGAGCTTTCTACATACTGCTTTTAAGTTGAACGTAATAGTAAAGTAGTATGCAGTGAGCTCCCCCTACTGGTGGTTACAGACAACCATGATTTTATACACAAATCAGCCACAACATTAAAGGGATTGTCTCGCTACAAAGATTAGCTTTCATAATGTAAGGAACACTAAATGAAGACGTTTTCCAAATATATTGCTTTGTTCATTTTTTTTTGGTTGAGGAACTACAAGTGATTTTATCACCTTCTGAGGACCTTCTGGTTTCCCAAGTGACCGACCTGTGTACTTCTTCTCCCCTGCTGTTTGTTCTATCTGATAGCAGGGAGTGACGTCGTCACACAGGTCACGGCAGCACAAAACTTTGGGCAGTGAGAGCTTGTTTGTTATCTGATCTTTCAGACAAAAGACAGCAATTACTACTGTTTACTTTAACTCAGGAGCTTCCCTGGTCCTGACAGCATGAGATTTATCTAATTAGCAGAAGTCTGAATACACGGAGCTCATATGCTTATTACAGACAGCTTGACCAGAAAGTGACAGAGCAAAGCAGCATTATTTCATTCATGCATCCTTTGAAACTTTGAGATGAGACAATCCCTTTAAAGTAGATCCTCCTCATGTCACTATAATAGCTCTAACCCATCAAGGTATTGACTCTTGACCAGTGGTGTTAGACATAACGACGTAAGTTGTGAGGTGAGACTTTCATGGACCAGACTTATTTTCCAGTACAGAAAAGTGATTGGATTAAGATTTGGGGAATGTGAATGATAAGATAACACTTTAAACTGTTTTGTCATGTTCCTCAAACCATTGTTTGTTCTATCTGAAAGCGGGGAGTGATGTCATCACACAGGTCAGGCAGCAGCACAGAACTTCGGGCAGTGAGAGCTTGTTTGTTATCTGATCTTTCAGACAAAAAGCCAGTTTAATACAGACTGTTTACTTTAACTCAGAAACTTCCCTGGTCCTGACAGCATTTAGAGTTATCTAATTAGCAGAAGTCTGAATACACGGAGCTCATATGTTAATTACGACAGCTGACCCGGAAGTGAAAGAACAAAGCAGCATTATTTCATTCATGCATCCTATGAAACTTTGAGATGAGACAACCCCTTTAAAGAAGATCCTCCTCAGGTCACTATAATAGCTCTATCCCATCAAGGTATTGACTCTTGACCAGTGGTGTTAGACATAACAACGTAAGTTGTGAGGTGAGACCTTCATGGACCAGACTTATTTTCCAGTACAGAAAAGTGATTGGATTAAGATTTGGGGAATGTGAATGATAAGATAACACTTTAAACTGTTTTGTCATGTTCCTCAAACCATTCTTAAACAATTTTTACAATGTGGCAGGAGCCATTATTCTGTTGAAAGAGGCCAAAGCCAACAGAGTGCCATAACCCTGTCCGAGATTCACAGGTTGTCTTTCCTTGGACCATTTGTCTTAGATACTAACGACTAAGTACTAGATAGCATCAGACTGGGGCCCCAGGCAAACCTGGGGTCAATCAGTAAAATTGATTCCTGGGGCCTATTAGTGGAGTTCATTCTTGGAGCCCACCAGTGGAGTTCATTCTTGGGTCCCATTCTGTAGCTACTGCACATATTGCATATCTCTTGCTTTCTACCTTTCTCCGTGAAAAGTAGCCCTAGGCCTCCTATTTGCAGTGGCCCACCATACCCAGAGGCCGAATGGTGGTTTCCCCTACTACCCTGTGGGCCAGTCCAAGCCTGGTACCGAGAACACCCCACAAGACCTGCTGTTTTGGAGATGCACTGACCCAGTCATCACAATTTGGCCCTTGCAGAAGTCACTCAAATCCTTGTTCTTTCCCATTTTTCCGGTCTCCAACACATCATCTTCAAGAACTGAAAGCTCAATTGCTGCCAAGTACATCCCACCCCTTGACAGGCGCTATTGTCACAAGATAATCACTGTTATTCGCTTCACTTGTCAGTAGTTCTAACGCTGCGGCTGATCAGTGTGTTTCTATACAGTAGAGGAACTCTCATTATTGGTTGCATCAGGTGAAATATTAGTACATTTATGACCAGCTGAAGGGTACATTTACATGCAGCAGTAATTGTATGGCAGAAAATTGCAAATTATGCACCGTAAATATCTCAGTTTTACTACAACAGTATTCACAGTTTAGAATAGAAACAACTCTACGACTATTTTTTACAGTTTTACGGTGCAATTTCTTCCTCTCTTTGTTTCTACGGATCCTGAGTCAGGTACTCTGTTGTACACTGATCATTCATATTCTTTTCCCTAGTTTAGTAATGGTTCATACTGTAAAATGCAGCCACATTAATGGAGATAGAAGAGTCTATATGGCTATATAGGGGATTTTATCTATAAGCAAAGTGGCATTGTATACATTATTGTATATGTTATTAAACCATCTCCAAGGATTCTAGATTCTATATTCTGTGCAGAAAGCATTCAGTGATATTGTGGTGCTTTATATTCAGTTTTATGTCAAATTCTCCTAAATCTGTGTGATTAGATTCTGCTAGGCCCAAATCGAATTTTTGCTGAAAATTGTCCAAAAAACTAACCCTAAGAGCTAGTCCCCACTGCAAGGGTTATTGGTAGGTTTTGCAGACCATCTGAAAACTGACATGCAACACTCCCCATAGTCTGTTAGACCACTTGTAAAGCCGAAACGCGCTGAAATCGTAGTTTAAATGACTCAGAAAATTTTTTTAGTTTTGCCTCCTTGCGTTTAACAGTTGTAACTTTTTAATTTTTCTATGACGCAGTTGTATGATGGCCCGAATTTATTGAGACAAATTGTACTTTATGGGGGGTAGTTTAAATTCACTTATAAATAATTGCAGATTTTTTTTATTTTTTAAAATTTAAAAAAAAAAAGTTTTTTTCAAAATGTTTTACACCATTCACATTTCACACTTAAAGAGAACCTGTCACAGTTTTTGCCCCCCTTGGTGAGGACAAGCTAGTGTCAGACCTGCTGTTTCCAGATGCTGCAGTTTCGTGTATAGTTTATATGCTGCAAATCAACAGTTTTCAGCCAGAAGTGTAAGTCGACGAAGCAGTCTTTAGGAGTCAGGTTTTTTGCAAATCCGGCCATATTGGAGGCTAGCCGCCGCCCCACTCTCAACTGACAAACTATTACTTGAATACGTAGAAACATGTGAATAACTGTCAGAGGGCGGGGCTAGCCTTTGGGTGGGTGGAGCTAACACCTACTCTGAATAATATTTGAGGGGTAATGCTCTAAACCTGCTGCAACATACAGAATAAGGGGCCACAGCGCTGGAAAACGCAGGTCTGACACTAGCTTGTGCTGTTCTCAGCAAGGGGGGCATAATCTATGTGGCAGGTTCCCTTTAATAACTTTTTTGATTAATTCTACAGGTTATTGGATGCCTAACATGTGTAGGGTTTTTTTGTGTGTGTGATATATGCACAATTATTTTTTAATTATTTTTTTTTTTTTTACACTTTTAGTTTTTGTACTTTTTTTTAAATCTCAAGAGGGGCGAAATGTGTTTTACTTGTTATTTTTTTACTTTACACTTGGTAATGTATTAGCATTTTCAAATATGTGACTCGCTCATTAGAATATGTGGTCAGTCTGCACTGATCACTGGGTCGTACACTGACAGCCCTGGGCTACTCTAGGTCCCCAGAGCTGACGTGTCAGCCATTCCCCGGGCTCTGTCGGGTTACTGGGACATTGCCGATACCGACAGAGGAGGGAAAGCCACTTTGATTGCGCTGCGGTGACGAACTGTGGTAATGCAAAGGTTAAAGCACCGGGGAGCGGAGCGTTTCCCCCGCACTCCCACGGTGCTTTCGAGGAGCTGTGCTAGGATCACCGCGCACTCAAGGCTGATGTGTAAAAGCCCTGTTTCTCAATGCGAAGCTTGCAGTTTGGGCACAGCAATCTCCTATGTCTGCAGCTACGTCGCTCAAAGATGTGCTGCAGACATGAACGAGGGGGTGGGATCCTGACATGCCGATGGTAAAAGATTGGTACATGGTCGTTAAGGAGTTAATAGAAAGTCCGTTCCAACGGGAAAACAGGGATTTTCATGTGCGGTGTTTATGTACACCGCCAGCATTACTGAAAAACTCTAGAACTGTAAAAAAGGAAATAAAAAAAAAAAAATCATGTTCAATCTTCCTGCAAGGTTTTCGGGTCAGAAAAATGAAACATGCTCGGTGCGCAAGGGGGACGGCTTGGTATCCGCCAAATCGCGGGACATAAGCCTTACCACTGCGCTTGCCAAAAAACAGTGTCCAGTTTTTTGAAAAGCTTAACACTGAGCTCTCTACATTCATCGTCCTGGGCCTCACATCGCTCACACTGCGCCGTCACTGCTGGTGCAATGGCCGACATCACTTTAGGTTTCCCGAAGTTACACCTATGTTTTGGGAGCCAGAAGTAACGTCAGACATAGCACATGACATCTGATTTCACTTCCACTTTCCACAATGTAGGGGTTACTTAGGGAAACTGAAAGTGGAGCTGGATGGTACCGGCGAGAATACTTGATGATCACAATCTGGCCACCCCCGAGTGGAAGGATGGTATAGCAGACCACGCCAGATAACAGAGTCTAAAGGGCTCCAGTCTTCATTGGAAGCAACGAAAGCAAGGCGCGTAAGGTGAACAGGATATAGTCCCGACTTAGCTGTGGGGAACCCCCAGGTCACTACCCCTGACGTGGCTATTCGTGGTGGCAGCCAATGTGCTGGATGAAAGGCACCGGATATAGGCAGAAGGGTCAGATCACCGGCAGGTGTAGCCGTAGACGGGTAGTAGAACCCCAGGCAGGTAATGGGCAGTTACAATGGCAGGTATAACGCAGTTAGCAAACTTACAAATAGGACTGTCTGCTGCAGTGGCTGCACATCAGCAGGAGAGAGTACTTTGGGATAAACTAGGGTAATGAAGGTGAGTAAACACAGGTAACAGCAAACAGGGGTCAAGCTCACTGAAGAACATCCACAAACTGATGCTGGAGCCGAAGTAGGAAGTTCTATATATCACAGGAGGTCACAGGTCATCAGACAGGTGATTAGGTACAAGTAGTAGGAAGGATGCCGCACACCTTGTATAATGGGTTTCGGTAAATAATAGGTACTTAGGAAGGATTAAACAATCATGTGCAATCTTGTATAGAAACAAATACCTTAGCACACCTTTTTTCTTATGCAAATCAGAACGATATTTATTTGAGCAAGAGTGAATATATCTCCAATGGGGGATAAGCATACAGATAATTGTTGTAATTGTAACGGGTATGGTGGATTCGCTGGACCACCGCTAGCGTTGGTGTAAGCCACACCAGGGAGCAGAGTCAAGTAGATCCCGGTGTTTTCACCAGAGTGCCGCCCGCAAAGCGGGATAGGAGATTGCTGCGGCGTGAGTGCTACAGTCGTTTCCCTGAGGAGACTTGCTAGCTGTTGGCGCCGGGGTAGTGCGAGTTGTGGTACATGAAATCGTAATCCGAAGGCGTAGTCGGGGAAGGCAGAAGGTCAGGCAGGCGGCAGAGGTCTCGTGGTCGGATCTGAGTCAGGCATAGACGGTCCAGGGCGGGCTGGCAAAACAGGCAAGGTCAGGATCGAAGCAAACGGACTGCGTACTACTGGCAGCGATCAGAACAGACTGTGTCAATACTCTCAAAAACTAAACTGGACGCACAACAACGAAACTGGGAAAGCGTCTGTGTTGGGGGGGCGTGTGTACCTTAAATAGGACCAGCGCCCAGGCAATAAACAAATTCTGGGGCGCTGGCCCTTTAAATCCATGACAGCACGTCAGCGGCGCAGCGCATAGGGTACGCACTGGGCAACGGCGCGCGGCGTGGACGGATCAGGAAAAGAGTGTCAGGCAGCGTTTCCACCGGAGCGTGGCCTTAAGGTATGTGCCGGCGCGCTGTGGGCAGCAGCGGAGATGGCACTGCGGGCCAGCCCCCAAGTGGCACCTCGCGCCGAGAGCCCGGGAGCGGGAGATGGGCGCGGGCAGACGCGGTACCCGCGACAGTGAGCCTGCAGGCAGAGGGGAGACCGCGGGGCGCAGCGGTGCCCGCGGCCACCGATGACAGTTATCCAGACTTTTTTCAATATTTCGCAAGGCCTCGCTTAATTATGTCTGTTGGAGCATCTCCTAATATACTTTCTCCATTTGATGCTCGCACCAGACATTAATTGAGGAAAGCGCTATTTGGCGAAATATTTGAAAAAAGTCTGGGATTACTCGATTATCTGTTGCTTATACACCGCAATGAGCAGATATTATTACTCTTGCGTCAAATAATAGATCGTTTCTGATTTGCATAAGAAAAAAGGGCGGGAGTGTGGTTCGCTGTGCTAAGGTATTTGTTTCTATACAAGATGATTAGGTACTGTCCCTTTAAATTCAATGCTGAGTCTGGCGTGGCTGCATGCACACACAAGGGAGCCTGGAAGCCCATAAGTAGTGGGCACAGCTGAGTTGAAACTGCAGCGGCATCTGCCACAGAAGCCTGAGAACTCACCAATTAGGTGAATAGCATTCTGCTGAACTAGCGTAGCTATAGCACCTGGCCGCACGACCTCTCGAAGAGCGGCCACTCGTGGAGGCCGCAAGCAGGCACAGGAATGGTGGCACGGTCACCTCCGTGGTCCAAAACAGGGGAACTAGTGTCAAACCAAACAGGACAATATTTAATGCATGACTGGTAATTTTTTTTTAGCTGAAAACAGCCTTATCTGTTCTGTTCAATCAAGACATGCCAATGTCTTTAAACTCTTTAAAAAAGATAAAATGTGGCACATACCTGGACAGATCCATACCTTGGCTTTCCCTTACCTAGGGCATAGATTTTGGTTTATTGCCCTAGCCCTGTAACTAGATACACTGCCTAGGCAAAAATTGCTTTGGAGTATCCCTCTGACACCCAGCACCCAGACGCATGCCAGTCAGTTCTACCCCTACATGGGAGATAATACCAACATTTTGTATTTATTGGCGATAGTTATAGTTACACGCAATTATGCAGGAACAACCATGCAGCTTGAAAACTATATCTTACAGTGGCTGTAAATCCATAAAGGAATAGTGTATCCAGCAACAACACCACTACACTTTACTGGAAGCACCGTGTGAATAATTCATTTGTGTGGATATCTGGAAATATCCGTTGAATTTCTGCATTCACATAACAAAGAGCACATAGTAAATCTACGAGCGCTCTTGTTTTGACAAGCACTGTCGACGGCCACATATTCTCTTATTGAAATACGGCTGTTCTGATTAGAAAACCGGCGTTTTCAGATACACCTACTAACTCTCTTGTGTCCTCGAGATACACAGGAGGTTCACGCCCTTCATCAATTAGTCAGAGCTTCTACTGAGAGCATCTGTCCATCTGGAGGACCCGCTATGTCTGTGCATTACACGTAGCGCCCATTCAGTTCAATAAAAAATGTGTAATACCTCATTTCGCCTGTAGTGGCGCTGCAGTGATATTGAACATTTACTGGACAGTTCCTCATTCAGAGTGTTCACATTTTGGCATCTGTTTTACGGACTCAAGATTTAGTTTCCCAAACGTCCATAATTTAAAAAGGACCCGTGATCTTTCCTGACAGGTCTATTTCAGCAAATACTTGTTCCCTGTGAAAAAAACAATTCAAGATCATCTTCTCATATCTCTGTGCTGTGTTGTTTCTCTGTTATTCCTCCTAGAAAAGTATTACTGAATCTGACAGATGGGTGTTACCAATCCAGTTTGTTTTCAAAGTGTGTGTCCATGCTTTACTATACCACTATGTTAGCTCTGATTGGACAATGTCAGATGGTGAAGGGACACCCCGCTAATTAGCAACACCCAGCTGATTGATATAGCAATGGATTTCTAGAAGGAATTATATACACTCACCGGCCACTTTATTAGGTACACCTGTCCAACTGCTCGTTAACACTTAATTTCTAATCAGCCAATCACATGGCGGTCAACTCAGTGCATCTTAAGGCATGTAGACGCATGCGTCAGAGGACAATCTCCTGCAGTTCGTATGAACCGAGCATTCAGTTTGTGGGGAAGGAAAGGTGATATTGAGTGCTAGTTTGAACGTACGGCATGAGTTGTTGGTGAAGTCAAGTAGCCTAGAATGGGCTGGTCTGAGTATTTCAGGAAACTGCTGATCTCCTGGGATTTTCACGCCACAACTATGTCTAGGGTTTACAGAGATGGTCCGAAAGAAGAATAAAAACATCCAGTGAGCGGGCGTTCCTGTGGAGGGAAGATTCTCTGTTTGAGTGCCAGAGGTTCAAAGGAGAATGGGCATGGACTGGTTCGAGCTGATAGAAAAGGGCAACAGTGACTCAAAATAGCCAGCTCACGACAACCAAGGTAGGCAGAGAGCATCTCTGAATGAACAGTACGGGAATTTGAGGCAGATGGGCTACATGCAGCAGAAGACTCACACGTGGTGCCATCCTTTCAGCTAAGAATACAGGAAGAAAATGAGGCTCCAATTTCGCCCAAGCTGCATCTCGAAATTGGACAGTAGAAGATTGGAAAAAATACGTTGCCTGGTCTGATGAGTCTCGATTTCTGCTGCTGACATTCCGGATGGTAGGGTCAGGAAGTTGCAGAGTCAACAAACATGAAAGCATGGATATATCCTGCCTTGTTCAACGGTTCCAGATAGCTGGATCGGTGGTCGGTGTCATGGTGTGGGGAATATTTTCTTGGCATATCGCTTTGGGCCCCTTGGTACCAATTGAGCATCGTTGCAACACCTTGTGGGAATCTATGCCACGAAGAATTGATTGGCAGTTGCTGATCAGGCAAAAGGGGTCCAACCCGTTGCCCTAGCATGGTGTACCTAATAAAGTGGCAGGGAGGGTACTATATATATATATATTATACATATATATATATATATTTATTTATGTTATATATATATATATATATATATATATCATATAATTCTAAGATATAAAATATGTGACATATACAATACTAGTCGATTATATATATTTATATATATATATATAGTATATATATATATATATATTTCACCAAGATATGTCGCTCACGGCCCTCAGGTTCTCTTTACAATGTGAAAAATTTTACTATCATTATATGGTTTTGTGGTGATCTAAACTAAGTTCACTTGGACAGTGCAGAGCCTGGGTCTTGTGGCCTGGTTTGGTTTCTGAATAAGGCTAAAGTATAAAGGATTAATAGTTACTGAGTTTATAAGACAGAACCTCCATTCATTTCAGCCTATGGTGCAATAGTGTTGTATCCAGGGGTAGGCATAAACCCCCATGATGGTAGAAGCCAATTGTCTTCTTTTTAGGGGAAAAAATTTCCTTCCCGACTCCAAGTCTGGCATCAGAATAATCCCATGGATCAGCGACCGTTCTCTCAGAATCCTGGATTACTATAAACTATGTTATATTTTACATTAGAATGTATCCAGACCCTTCTCCAGAATCCTGGTCATCATAACTTGTTCGACTACTTATTACATCGTAGAAATGTTATCCAGTGTGTGTGTCTCCAGATGTCCCGGTCACTATACTTGTGTCCTAATATTACATCTAGTGTGTGTACTCCCCGACCCACTCTTCCAGAATCCTGGTCATTGAACTTGTTCTATTATTACATCTAGAAATGTATCCAGACCCTTCTCTCGAATTCCTGATCACTCTAACTGTTGATATTATTTACATCTCGAAATGTATCAGACCCTCTTCAGAATCGCTGGTCACTATAACTTGAATATTATTTCATCTAGAAAATGTGTCCAGACCCCTTGACTCCAGAATCTGTCCACTATACTTTGTTACTATTTTTAGCATCTAGAATGTCTCCAGACCCTTCTCCTAGAATCCTTGGTACTATAACTTGTTATATCATTAACATCTAGAATGTATCAGACCCTTTCTCCAGAATTCATTTTTTATTTTTACTGTCTAGAAATGTATACAGACCCTTTTGAACTCCGTTATTGATTCATTCAGTGGCAAAGTTTTTTTTGTTTTTTTTTTTTCCTCTGCAGAGAGTTCCCACGTCTCAATCGCTGTTAACAGTAAAGAATCCCTTGTCAATGTGATATGCATAGACCATAGAGGACGCACCCTTGTTCTGGGATCCAGTTCGTGTTGTAATAAATATCTGTAGATCTTGGGAGAGATCTCTATATTGACCTTTAATATATTTAAACATATTTATTATGTCTCCCCGAAGCCGTCTTTTCTCTAAACTAAATAACTCTAACCTTGCTAACCTTTCTGGGTATTGCAGTCCACCAAGTCCTTTTATTATTTTTGTTACATTGGGTTCTACATTGGGTTCCCTGTGAACTGGTGCCCAAAACTGTACACAATATTCCATGTGTGGTCTAACCAGTGACTTGTATAATGGGACAATGATGTTCTCATCATGTGCATGTATGCCCCTTTTAATGCACCCCATGACCCTATTTGCCTCGGCAGCTGCTGTCTGACACTTGCTGCTACAATTAAGTTTACTGTCCACCAGGATTCCCAAGTCCTTCTCTATGTCAGTTTTATCCAGCGTTTAACACACTTTATCTGGATTAGAATCTGCTTCATTTACTTTCACCCTAATTTTGCATTATGTTGGTGACATTTTGGGGCTTCAGAACCAATTACCACTTTTCTATAGTGTTATGCTTTCAACATTGGGTCATCCTAGAACCAATTATTTTGTGTGTTGAGGAACCAGTGTACTCGTATCTGATTGTTGCAGGTTCCATGGAATTAGACCCCAATGAAAATTATATAAAACTCCCTTTAAAGTGGTTTTCACACAACAACGATTTTTCTTTTAAAAATGTAGGGAAAAAGGGAAATGAAAACTTTACCCAAATACATTTTCTTTTTTGATTATGCCTTGTTTGGGTATTTAAAAAAGATTTTATCTACTGCTGGCATACACAAGTTTCTCGGGTTATGAACCACCTTTCCCTACCCTTCCCCGCTTCCTATTGCTCCCAAACGCTGTCAGCAGTCCCTGGGGAGCACCCTCGCAGGTCATCTTAAACATCAACTTTGTTTCCTACTTGAAACTTTTTATTTGAAAAGGTCTGTGGCCTTTTTAAAACATTTTTCCTGCTCATATCAGGGATCATTTAAAAGCTAGAAAAAGCGAGTGATATGTCAAACATCCCCAGATCCGCAAAAGCCTAAACAGGCAGTGTGAGTCTGAAGCTGGCTGTGGCTCTGTGAAACTACATGCTGAGACAACTCATTTAAGGATGTAAATTTTTCCAATATCTATTACTAAGGTTTGGGTCAAAAAATTGAGCGAACCTGTCAATTCAAATTTAGGTTGCTAAAACTGCCAAAAAATTTGGGGATGGCTTTTTACTTTGGTTTTTTGGGTTAACTTACCCTTTTTTGGTGTTCTAACTTTTTTTCGACCGACACCCCCTTCCGTCCAACGTCATAATTTTTGGCCCAAATTTGGCTGGAAGTGGGGTCAACCTTTTTTCAAACCAAAATCCTGGGCCCCCCAAATGTGGTTTAGAATTTTGCATGTTCAACCCGGTTTTTTTGGGGCATTTTGCCATGTATTGGAAACGTAAGGGGCTCTAATACAAACGAAAAAGCGCCCCTCATTACCCTAATCCCCAGTTTCATAGAGCATTTGGTTACGCCCTCTCCCCGTGTACAATACCCACGGGGGGATATAAGTGGGCATTATCTAAAACCCCGGGGTTTGCGCTGGGTAATGACAGTATGTGGGGCATGGGTGCACCCCCCAACCCCCCGTGCCCCGGGGAGTACGTGAGAGCTCACCGCAGTTAAGCCGTGTGAACATACCCTTAGAGTTACTGTAAGGGTTAGGGTTAGTGTCAACATGAACCAGAATTTTTTCAGGAATAGGAACAGGTTTGCACAACGCTAGTGGCCATGCGGGCATGTTCTGTACATTGCCTAAGGGAATAAACAGCTGCTGGAATTATCTGTCAACAGTTATCTCCTTGGTGAAGAGAGGATTCCGCATGTTAAAATCGAAAATATTCAATGCTGTTGCCTTCAACAGTGTACATCAAGGGGCACTGGGAGTACCCTCATTAGATTGTCATTATCATCAACCCCCTCATTAGTTTTTTTTTGTCCCGGGGGCGTCCATTAAACTTCATCCGGCACCTGATTGCAGATACAGCATGAATATACAGCGGATAATCCCCATTATTCATTTCATTGATATACTGGTAGTACCTACTCATACAAGTCTTTCAGGAGGAAAATAGGAGAGCTTAATCAGCAGAGGGATGAATATGTACACGGTTCATAGCTGAGAGGGAATTATTTCATCCACTTCCTGAATTGTTCTTTAGGTGAATTTTATAGCCGGGATAATATTAAAAGCTCACTAAGGCCTGTGTATAAAGAGGATTAAAGACATCAGTGCATCAAGAGGCATAGAATAAATGGAGCCTCTAAGCCAGTATCACACACAGTCTAATCAAGTGTTTAGTCCCTGTAAACCACATAGCACACATGGGAAATCTGGAGACAATACTTTCAGTGGTGCGTTATGAAATATAAATGTACATACTGGATAGTGAAGAATATACATATACAGGTACATTGTAAGCAGCAGTAACAGTGACAACAGCCTATAACAGAGCCCGTTATAAAGCTCTATTTCTTTCAAAATAATATGGAAACATTTAGAATCTTCTTAAAATAAAGTAATTCTTTATTATAATCCACTTAAAAAATGGTAAACATGGGAGCAACAGGGCGCTCAATCTATCGCTTACGCGTTTCAAGCCCCAAAAGACTTCAGTTCATCTGTAGACAATACTTTCAGTGGTGCGTTAGAAAAAAATGTACATAAGGATAGTGAAAAATTTACATTTCATACATTGTAAGCAGCCGGTAACATGAAACACCTATAGAGGCCCCTTTATAAAGCTCTATCTCATTTAGAATAGCATGGAAACATTTTGAATATTTTTAAAATAAAGTAATCCTTTATTATAATCCACTTAAAAACCTACACATCGTGGTAAACATGGGAGCAACAGGGTGCTCAATCTATCGCTTACGCGTTTCAAGCCCCGAAAGACTTTTGTTCACAGCAGATCCACAGCTGTACCATCTTGGTTAATATCAAGCTACCACCCAATCAGAACTATATGCTTTTGATTCCCATTCTAGGTATAGCAATACAAGGAAGTATCAAAAACAGGGCAACAATTTACATGAAATGTTAGGCAATAACAATACAAACTGAACTTATACAGAATCATCCACTTAGAGACCATGTTTTCTTAATAAAAAATACATCAGGTTGTTTCTGTGGAAGGCCCTTGGGCAGCCGTATCAAGCTCCAATATCCAGAATGCTTCCGTATGTCACACAGCATATCTCCAGCCTCTGCCTCTCTTGGGTTGAGTAACCTTTCCACGTCAAAAAAACTGGAACGCACGTGCGTCTCTACCGAGCTCATCGATAAAATGTTGGCAGCCCCTGATGTCTGTGACTGTTTTTTGTCAATTCCATTTAGATGTTCCACAATTCCACTCTTTAGCTTTCTTATCGTCCATCCTATATAGTATTTAATGTATGCAGTGCAATGAATGGCATAGACAACATGAGCGGCGTCACAATTCATGACATTTTTTATTGTATATACAGGCAATCCCCGATTACAACGTTTGATTCATCGTCCCTATTACAAAGGGGAATTTTTGGGGCATGCTGACCTTGTAGTTCCATGGTCCACAGCTTAGTAGCCGTGGAAACAAGTTCCGCATGCCACAGCAGCACATGGGGTAAAAAATTAGGTAAATCTTCTAAAGGGGGGGCCCCAAGGCAGCAAAACAAATGTAAAAACCCTTCCTTGCACTATTCAAAACTAAAAACAAAACTTTTGGTTCTTTTATGAAATTTACTGTTCCGACTTACACACAAATTCATCTTAAGAACAAACCTTCAGTCCCTATCCCGTTCATAACCCGGGGACTGCCTGTATTCTATTTGTATATTTATTTTCAAATGTTTTTGTTTTTTTAAAATCTACAACATTTTGCCCCGGGGAGCCAAACCCATGAAAATCCCCTTGGATAAGATGGAAATTAGGGCGACATTTATGAACGGGATTTTCGCCGTCCGGCGATCTGCCCCCCTCCCCGGCCCCCGATCCCCTGGGGGACGCGGGGGAAGCGATGTTAGGCGCGGTTTCGCCCTTTGGGATGCGCCAAACTGAAGGGACATTAATGGGACGCGGTGTGGGCGTTCCGGGGCGGGACGCGGCGCATTCGAAAACTCCAAGGCATGTATGATCACGGGTCGGCAACATGCGGCGCATTGCAGCGCTCGGCAGCTCCAACAGGCAGAACTGTTTGATTCTGGTCTAAATGATCCGGCGGAGGCGAAGTGAAGCGAAACGTAACATGAGAGGAAGCATAGAAGATCGCAACAAAAATCTCGGCGCCAGCTCCGTGGGCATGGGTATGTTTCCCAAAAAAATGCCTTTATTAGGTGAAAAAACTTATCAAAAAAAGAGCTAAACCCTTTTAAAAAAAAAAAAAAATAAAAAAGATCACTTTCCAAAATCTAGAACGGCGTACATCGGGAAATTTAGGATAGGGGAAATTTCCCCGGGAAAACAGAAATTTCAAATTCGTAAGCGCTTTTTTGGGTCGGCAAAAACCCCCAATCAAAAATGGGAGCGACAGGGCCCCTTATAACCTATGGAGAAATATTGACCAAATCAAATTCAAAAGACGGGACGGGTTAAAAATACAGTAAAAATGCAGAAAAAAAAATGTTTGGGTTGAGCTAGCGGGGTTGGCTTTCCGGCCAATCAGAGCCGAGTCTTTGCCCCATTGTAGTCTTTGGCCAGATGGGGGAAGAAATCTGGCTCTCGCGGGGGGCATGGATATGATTAAAAAAAAAAATCTTTTTTATTAGGTGTAAAATATTCTCGAAAAAGATGAAAAACCCTTTTATAAACAAAAATCAACAAATCCTAGAATGCGTTTTTCCCGAGACGGGACTACATAAGGGAAATTTCCGGGAAATACAGCAATTCAAAAATTCTTTAAGCTCTTCTCTTGGTCGGCGAAACCACCCAAACAGAAACGGGGAGCAGTGACATTATTGCTATGGAGAAATATTGACAAAACAAATTCAAGGCGGGCAGTTCAAAATACAGTAAAAAAAGGCAGAAAAAGTGATTGGTTGGCCCCGGCGGGAGATTGAATCCCCCCAATCATATTGTGTCTATTTTGAATGGGGAAAGAATGGGGGATAGAAGGGGGCCCTAAAGTTTTTTCTTTATGGGAAAAAATTCTCGTCTGTGATTGGTTTGGGGGGAAAAGGGCTTCCAGTTTAGCCAATAAACGGCTGAGCACCTTCTCATTTGGGTTTATGGGGAAAGTATGCAACGAGTCTGTTTGTGATTGGGTAAGTTAAAAGAGGCGCGGGTTTTTTGGACAAATGGGAGAGCGAGCGACGCTATTAGGTTTTTCTAATGCAATCTGTAATAAAATGTCGTCCCGAAATAAATGATAATACTCCCCGAAGTTGTTACCGCTCTATATAAAATGGAAAAAATTTGGGGGTAACAAAAAAATAAATTTTAATTCAAAAAATTCATTTTTATTTCTTTTTTTTCGTTTTCACCCATTTTATTGATCTTGGCTAAAGAAAAAAAAGAAATAAAAGTGAATTTATTGAATTTTATTTTTTTTTTTTTTTACTCCATCCCCACGGGCTCTTTAAGATTTTTTGCTGTTTTCCAGCCTTCTCGAAAACAAACATGTATGGCGCACCCCCTGGGCGGCGAATATTAGGGCAGTCCCCCACGCGCCTAAGTCCCCCTGCGCCTCACACACTGGCGAGGCGGACTTTCCGGATGTATGAGCACTACCTCGGGCGGCGAAATTTTTGGTGCATCCCCACTGGCCCCGTCCCGCACGCCCTCACACATGACGAGGCGCGGCGGACTTTACACGCATGTATGAGCGCACCTCGGCGCCGACATACATGAAATTTCGCCGGAAAACTGGCGAAAACGTGCGCTCCGATGTAGCGAGATTCTTACATGTCGCCCTTAGCATCCATTGAGGTAAAGCTGCTTGAGGACAATAAGTTAGCAAGTGTTTTATTTCTTTTTGCTACACATTTCACTTTGTATTCAATTATAGTTATCAACATCTGGTGTTGACACTATGTAGGCAAAGTTTTATAAAGTATATTTTTATTTTCTGAAGATCCCCACTAAATGCTATAGAAAAAATACCAGTTCTATATTAGTATAATTTTTTATTGCATAAAAAAAATACTTTAAATTTATGAACTGATTTTTGAGGGCCCATTTGGGGTACCCTCTCTCCCTGAGTCTCTTAATGATGTTATTTATTTTTTGATCATAATGGTCCTACTAATTTTCTGCCCTCCCGGTTCTGGGTTTTTTCCAATGGGGGAAAAGTGCCATTGTATGGAAAACTATTGGTTACAGGATCATATTCCCAGAGTTCGGTCTTCTGCATACAGTAGATTGTAACTTGTTTGATTCCCCAATCAAAAGGATATCCAAAAAGGGGGTATTGTCTTTGGTGAAGGAGAAAATAAACTTGAGATTTAGCTCATTGTGGTATAAATATTGGACAAAGTCTGGTATGGACGCCACTCCATGACCCCAAACAATTAAGAGGTCGTCAATGTAGTGCCCATAAAAGACAATGCAATTAACATAGGGGTTGGTCTACGAGAAGATCCTGTCTCTCTCTCACCATGCCATGTACAGATTGGCCAGTAATGGAGAGAAAATGGAACCCGTCAGAGCCCCTAAACCCGGGGGATAAAAAAATTTTCTTTCAAATGAGGAAATGAATGGATGTAAATATGCAATGCACACGATAATAAATCTCTGCCAATCTTCATCATAATTACTGTTATACATAAGATGGAAAGTAATGAAATTTAAGGCTTAATAGTCCAAAATACTGGAATGCAAACTCTCTACGTCACGTGACCCAAGTACATTCTGGAGACCACGTAAACTGGGAAAATGCTTTTAAAACTGTACTGCTATCTTTAAGATAACCAGGAACATTTTGGGCAATAGGTCGAAGGTGCTTCTCCACCCAGTTGCTCAAATGTTCATCAAGTGAACCCATACTGGAAATGATTGGACGTAATTTTGGGGTGAAAAAACTCCTTATGTAATTGGGAAATAGCCAAAAGCTTAGCTTTAAATGTCATTTTTTTTAAAGGGGTGTTCCCATCTTGAACTTTGATGACATATCGAAAGGATATGCTATCAAAGCATTATAGATGCCGGTCCCACCTCTGGAATCCACACCTATGTTGATAATGAGTCCCCGAAAGTCTCACCTTAGAATAAAGAACAGGTTCCACTTGCAAATGACTCTCCATTCTGTTCTATGGGAAATCGAGTAAAAAGGAACACACGGCTTACTTGTACTCAGAACTCCCATAGAATAGAACAGGGAGCTGAAAGCAAGCATAACCGAGATTTTAGGGGGCCCATTCCTGAGACAGGTGGGAACCAGAGGTGGGACCTGCACCTGTCACACTTTGATGGCAAATCTTACCGATGTGCCATCACAATGCAAGATGGGAAGACCCCTTTAAATAGTGAGCAGGTTTTGCGGTTTCCTATAAAGCAGTCTCTATGCAAGTAATTTAATTCTCATTTTTATTTATTTTTGATCTTCCTTTAAATTTTTTTATTTGTAATCCCTATTTTCTCTTATAAATCTTTTTTCTGCTGTGAGACCAAGTTATTATGACTTCCATGTCAAAATTGAGTTTAGATCACCATATGGCTCTGTCGTGGAGTAGAATTAAAAAATACATATTATTGTTTATACTGTATTTATTTTAAAGCATCATACATTCTAGTGATTTGTATATGCAAAAGGGGTTAAATATATGATATCAAGACAAATATAGTAATATAAATAAATAACCAATTAACTGGTACAAAGGGAGAGAGGACCCTGCAGGCAAGAGAATACAATCTAGAAATGGAGGAGGAATGAGACAGAAGGTGAGGGGCAGATATGTTTGTGGAGTGATGTAGTGGCAGCGGGGTTATTGTTAATTGTAGTCTATCCTTAAGAGATGGGTTTTCAGGTTGTTTTTGAAACTAGAGAGGTTGGATGAGAGTCTGAAGTGTTGAAGTGATTAGTTCCAGAGTATGGGGCAAGCACGGGAGAAGTCCTGAAGATGGTTTGCTGAGGAGTGAACATGGGGAGTGCAGAGGAGAATGCCCTGTGAGGTGAGGAGATTGTGTGAGGGGAGAGATCGGAAGAGTAAGATAAAGATGTATGAGGGTTGGGGACAGGTTATGAAGAGCCCTGTATGTCATGGTTATACTTTGTTACTTTATGCCTTTTTATAGGAAGATGTAGCAGTCTATGCTTTCCCATATAGTAAGAATATATAATGGTCAGCACATACCTGCCACAGTGACTTCATTACAGATAATATCATCATATAATTTCTATTACACGTTCAGCCACAGTAGTACACTAAAGAGCTGAACCCACCAATTTTGGGGAAAAAATTCTACTTGGAGTTACATTTAATAAATGTATCTGTTTTGACTTACATGGAAATTCAACTTAAGAACAGTCCCTGTCCCATCGGTAACCCGGGGACTGTCTGTAGGTTCTTTTCACCAATTATCAAAACGGAAAGTGAATGAACAGAAGAGAAAACAAAATTAAATCAATATCTGGTTTGACCGGCCTTTGTAGAGTCCTGGAAGTGATGATGAGACCCCACAGAGCCCTGATCTCATCACCATCCAGTCTGCCATGGACTACATGAAGGATCTGAGCAGCTACATCCACAGAGGATATGGGCTTAGTTCTCCAAGATGTTTGGAACAACCTCCCTACCAAGTTTCTTCAAAAACCGTGTACAAGTGCCTAAGAGACAAGGCAAATGGCGATCACACCAAATATTGATTTGATCTAGATTTCTATTCTTTTCATTTGCTTTGCATTTTGTAAGTCGATAAAAAGTAAAACTATAAAACGCTATTTTTGAAAATATTCCAACACTGGTAATAATACCAGTAATAACCTGGTGATAATAACAGAACTGGTTTAACTATATATTGGCAGAGACTTACACAATCATCATAGGGGCCTATAACACAACAAAGAATGGATCCCGTCCCAACTCAGAGGTTCAATAAAATGTGGTGATCCGTTTTATAAGACATCTGTGCAGGGAAAGCCTTTTTCTGACTTGATGAAAGATCTCATTCTGATTGCATGCAGTCACCACTAACTACATATAAGTTTAGAAAAGTAATATTAAATGGTTTATAATTCTGTATGTGGTGAAGTAGACCTAGTGTCAGCTCGTGTAGACGCTATGACACAGTCAGATTGCAGGTGTGCTACACAACTATCCTGTTTCTACAAATATGAGTCTAAAAAAAAGATTCTTTATAAAAAATGAGCATAAGTGCACGCTGGTGTGGCGGTAAAATACAAACACAATCCAAAATCAGCAGCTCTACTAGCACTAAAAAACAAAGGGAACAGAAACTTTTGGAAAATCATTTCTGCTACTTTAGAAACATGAAAACTTGAGGTTCTTAGTATACATTTTTGATCAAAACTGTATAAGCCCACCTGCCGATGTCAAGGAGACTTCAATACAGGTGGGAACCTATGCTATATGTTACCTCTCTTGGTGTCTGTTCAGACCTCTACGTTTCAGGGAGAGAAGATTCCAGCTACAAGCTACTGCATTGATTCAGAAACCTGTGCAGAAAAAAACTTTTTCTGACTTGATAAAAGATATCATTCTGGTTGCATGCCATCACCACTAACTACATATAGGTTTAAAAAAGAAATATTGAATGGATTATAATTCTGTATGTGGTGAAGTAGACCCAGTGTCAGCTCGTGTAGCCGCTATGACACAGTCAGATTGCAGGTGTGCTACACAACTATCCTGTGTCTACAAATATGAGTCTAGAAAAACAATGTTTGGTCTGCACATCCAAAAAAGATTTTTTAGAAAAAATGAGAATAAGTGCACGCTGGTGTGACGGTAAAATACAAACACAATCCAAAATCAGCAGCTCTACTAGCACTAAAAAACAAAGGGAACAGAAACTTTTGGAAAATCATTTCTGCTACTTTAGACACATGAAAACTTGAGGTTCGTAGTGTACATTTTTGATCAAAACTGTATAAGCCCACCTGCCGACATCAAGGCGACCTCAATACAGATGGGAATCTACTCTAGATGTTACCTCTCTTGGTGCCTGTTCAGACCTCCACATTTCAGGGCAAGAAGATTCCAGCTACAAGCTACTGCATTGATTTAAAAACCTGTGCAGGAAAACCCTTTTTCTGACTTGATGAAAGATATCATTCTGGTTGCATGCCGTCACCACTAACTACATATGGGTTTAGAAAAGTAATATTGAATGTTTTATAATTCTGTATGCGGTGAAGTACACTTAGTGTCAGCTTGTGTAGCCGCTATGACACTGTCAGATTGCAGGTGTGCTACACAACTATCCTGTGTCTACAAATATGAGTGATCCATCGTGCTGGTTACAATATCCTGAACACTAAAAGCACCATTGAGGATAAGGGATTTGCTGTGCCGTTGAATGCAATCTTCAGTTCCTGATGTCGGCTGACTAGTGTTCTTCAATGGGTAAATGACTAAAACTCTAATAAATCCCTGCTCCTGGGATCACTATGTAATGTCACATCTCTACATTGCCGAGCTCCTCCAGAAACAGATACATACATACCGCACATACTGTATGTCTGATAGGAGCATTTATTTTATAATTCTCTTTAAAAGATGCTGACTTTAGGTTTAGTTGGTGCTTAATGAGGATTTTAAGGTAACACACAAGGAATTTAGAAAGGGAAATGTATTATGTTAGCTGAATAATATATAAGACAGGAGCTGCATACACTTACAAAATGTATATAAATGTAGACAGCGCTCCCTCACATTATGACAGCCTCAGGATACAATATATCCAGCATACAATGACCTTTCCTGGGACATTGTATCTTGAACCTGCACTCACCATACAATGTCACAGACACTGCTGATCTGCGGCTCATGTGACTGATGAAGCATCCAAACAATTACCATGAACACGAAGATTAAATTGTATTATAAAGTGAATGGACAACCAATGCAGTGTCTGGCAGAGAGCAGAGGCATCGGTGTAGCACTACTCTACCAGTGGTCTCTATACACTGCTCAAATAAAGGGAACACTTAACCCTTTAATCCCTCGAAAGGAAAAAAATATTACTCTTCATTTTTATCCTTCTCGCCTTCCAAAAGCCATAACGTTTTTATTTTTCCACCTACATAGACCTATGAGGGCTTTTATTTTGCGGGACAAGTTGTACTTTCTAACGGTGACATTTGTCATACCATAGAATATACTGGGAAACCACAAAAAATTCTACTGGTTGATATGCATCCGCCAGTACCAAACATGTAGGGTTTCCGTTATGTTTTGGTGGTGTAAAAAAATTCCATTTCTATTTTAGAAATTTGCACCGCGGCGCCATTTTGTGCGACCATTACCTTTTTTGTACTAACACCTATGGACGTCAGTGAGGGTGCTTTTTTTGCGGGCTGAAGTGCACTTTTTTTTGCTGGCAATTTGTAATGCATGCGACTTTTTTGATCACTTTTATTCCAATTTTTATAGGACATGAAATGACCAAAAAAAACGCAATTTCGACGTTTGGAATTTTTTTTCTTCTACGGTGTTCAGCCGGGATAAATGATGTTATATTTTTATAGATCAGACTTTTTCGGATACAGGGATACCAAATATGTGTAACTTTTTTATTTTATTTCTTTTATTTGTAAAATGGTAAAAAGGGGTGTGATTTGAACTTTTAATATTTTTTTATTTTTTTTATACATTAAAACATTTTTTTTTTTACTTAAACTTTGAGTCCCCCTAGGGACTCACTCACACTCCAAACTCCACTATGGTGAAGACCAAAGAGCTGTCGAAGGACAACAGAAACAAAATTGTAGCCCTGCACCAGGCGGGGAAGACTAAATCTGCAATAGGGAAGCAGTTTGGTGTGAAGAAATCAACTGTGTGAGCAATAATTAGAAAATGGAAGACATACAGGAACACTGATAATCTTCCTCGATCTGGGGCTCCACGCAAGATCTCACCCCGTGGGGTCAAAGTGATCACAAAAAAAGGTGAGCAAAAATCCCAGAACCACACAGGGGGACCTAGTGAGTGACCTGCAGAGAGCTGGGAGCATCATAACAAAGGCTACCATCAGTAACATACTACGCCGCCAGGGACTCAGATCCTGCAGTGCCAGACGTGTCCCCCTGCTTAAACCAGTACATGTCCGGGCCCGTCTGAAGCTCGCTAGAGAGCATTTGGATGATCTAGAAGAGTATTGGGAGAATGTCATAAGGTCAGATGAAACCAAAGAAGAACTGTTTTGTAGACACACAACTCGTATTTGCAGGAGAGAGAATGCTGAGTTGCATCCAAAGAACACCACACCTACTGTGAAGTATGGGGGTGGCAACATCATGCTTTGGGGCTGTTTTTCTGCAAAAGGACCAGGACGACTGATCCGTGTACATGAAAGAATGAATGGGGCCATTTTTCATGAGATTTTGAGTGCAAGTCTCCTTCCATCAGCAAAGGCATTGAAGATGGAAGGCGGTTGGGTCTTTCAGCATGACAATGATCCCAAGAACACCAGCAGGGCAACAAAGGAGTGGCTTCATAAGAAGCATTTCAAGGTCCTGGAGTGGCCTAGCCAGTCTCCATATCTCAACCTCATAGAAAACCTTTGGAAGGAGTTGAAAGTCCGTGTTGCCCAGTGACAGCCCCAAAACATCATTGCTCTAGAAGAGATCTGCATGGAGGACTGGGCCAACATACCAGCAACAGTGTGAAGACTTACAGAAAACGTTTGACCTCTGTCATTGCCAACAAAGGATATATAACAAAGTATTGAGATGAACTTTTATTATTGACCAAACACTTATTTTCCACCATAATTTGCAAATAATTTTTTTCAAAATCATACAATGTGATTTTCGGGATTTTTTTTTTTATTAATATAGGAAACATTATGCATTAGGCATTTACACCTTAAAGGGGCTGTCTCACACTTGGATATGCCATCAATATCTGATAGGTCCGAGAACAACCTCTGGGACCTGCACCTATCTCCAAAAATGAGCCCCGAGACCTCTTGGTTCTGATTGGAGAGGTGGTCGGGACTCTCCCATAGATTTGAATGCTAATTCCGAGTTTAGCCGAGTGGAGTTGCCAAAAGCCGGTTGTGGGCCTGGAACAAGAACCCGGCCAAGGGAAGTGAAAGCAAGTAACAGAGAGTGAGAGAAACTACGCCTGATTGACTACACTCATGCCAGGTCCCAGGAGCATGAGGTGTATGAGGGATATAGGGAACCTTCACAACTTATGTCTGGAAGTGCAGGAGAAGTGACACTAGGCCTATGGGGATCCTGTTGGATACCCGGGAATGAGTTAGGCTGCTTTAGTTGACATGTCTAGGTGTAGGGAGCAGACGTGGGAGATCCAAGTGTGAAAAAATAGGTGCTGCCCTAAATATGAACATGTGGAAGAAACTGTAACCATATGCTAAAGAAAAGCAGAATGACCGATTGGTAATGAGTAATATTGCACTTCAGATTAAGGTTGACCTAAACAATCCAGAACATCATACCAACAACATTTATGTCACATTGGTTCAAGTAAAATCCAAATCCAAAGCTCAACACTAGTAAAGAGTTACAGCAATCAAGATGAAAATGGATCAAAACCACTAAAAGTTTTGACTGCATCCGAGGTGAGAGAAGGGTAGATTCTGAAACACACGACATGTAATACGTTGGTATAAAACAGATACGTAAATGTGAGATAGACAGACAAAAAATAGATAGAGGAGTGGATAAATAGATCGATAGATGAGATTCATATACGTTCACGGAGACTAAAAGGACTGGCATCAAAAGTTCTGAGGCCTAAAATTTTATGACTTTAAATACTATTTCCATTCCTCCCTCCCTTCTCTTTTTTGACCATTGTAAGCATTATAATTCATGGGCGAATGCAATGTTTTCAGGGAACTCATTACAGACCTTGACATTTTATTGACAAAGCCATTAGGTTAGACAGAAATTACAGGCATACAAAGTTCTAGTTCAAAACACGTCAGGAAGCTTTCCACAAGAAGGACATTTTCAGCCATTTTCAACCAGAAATGATCTACATAGTGCCTGGCATCTTATAGTTATAAGCAACAGATATCTCCAAGTATTTTCCTATTAGACGTACTTGATTTGCAGCTAAAATAGCGATAACGTCACATCTGTGAAATTGTATTCAATCAATTACACTACGACATTGAACGTAAAGCACCAATGAAGAAACGCGTATTATAACAATAAAAGTAGATTCTTGAGGCCCACCAGTGGACTTGATTCACAGGGCCCACCAGTGGCTTCTTGGGGTCCCCAAGTGGATTTGATTCTTGGGGCCCAACAGTGGACTTGATTCTTGGGACCCAACAGTGGACTTGATTCTAGGGCCCCGACAGTGGACGTGATTCGTGGGGGACGCCAGTGGACTTGATTCTTGGGGCTCACCAGTGGACTTGATTCTTGGGGCTCACCAGTGGACTTGATTCTTGAGGATCACCAGTGGACTTGATTCACAGGGCCCACCAGTGGAGTGTATTCTTAGGATCCACCAGTGGAGTGTATTCTTAGGGCTCACCAATGGACTTAATTCGTAGGGCTCACCAGTGGACTTAATTCTTAGGATTCCCCAGTGGAGTTGATTCTTAGGGCCCACCAATGGACTTGATTCTTGGGGCCCACCAGTGGACTTGAGTCTTGGGACCCATCAGTGGACTTGAGTCTTGGGGCCCACCAGTGGACTTGAGTCTTGGGGCCCAACAGTGGACTTAAGTCTTGGGGCCCAACAGTGGACTTGATTCTTGGGGCCCAACAGTGGACTTGATTCTTAGGGCCCACCAGCAGAGTTTATTCATAAGATCCACCAGTGGAGTTGATTCTTAGGGCCCACCAGTGGACTTGATTCTTGGGGCCCACCAGTGGACTTGATTATTGGTGACCACCAGTGGACTTGATTCTTCGGGCCCACCAGTGGAGTAGATTCTTGGGGCCCTTTCTACAACTACTGCACATAATGCACATGCCTCTTGCATTCTGCCTCTATTTTTCCACCTTTCTCCCTGAAATTCAATCCCAGACCTACCATGCCCAGGAGTCCACAAGGGATATCTCTTGCTCCTCTACGGGAAAATGAAAGGGATGCCTAGTTTAGGAAACCCATTTTAATTCTTAGTTATAAGTGGGGGGCAAAGATGTCTAGTATTAAAGCCATGATTAAACCAACTTCACCTAATGGGTCACAATGCATCAAAATGCCCGACACTCATCTCCCCAAGTTCTCTGCTCCCAAGTAAGAACAGGCTAAAAAAATGGGGGTAGCCAGAGAAAACTATTCAAAGACTACATTAAGACCTACCTTTACCCCTTACCGGCAGAGGACATATGGGTATGTCCTGGTGCCGGTAAAATCCTATGTAGTTGGCTTACTCTGTGTGTCCACTACATAGAAGGCTGTTAACAGCTGACATCCGCTGCTAACAGAAGGGAATGAAGCTGGCTCCGTTCCCTGTTGTTTGACCACTTAAACGCCATAGCAATTGCAGCCGTAGCATCTTAATGAATGAGAAACAATGTCATGCACTGTTCCTCCCTCCAATCTGCAACGGTGAAATCACAGGGTGCCGATTCATTAACATGGTGGCTGTAAGCCTAATGAAGGCTTCCATAGCTACCATGTACTTGTTTCTATTACTTCCTGCCCCAGGCAGGAAGTAGCAGTACCGCCATCTTTGAACACCCTTCTGCATTGTATATACAATGCAGAAGGGTGTACTGACAATCGTGCTCCCTTGTGGTCAGGTAACCTAGGAGTCAATATTAAGTGTAAAAAAAGTTTTAAAGTATAAAAAAATATTAAAAGTTCAAATCATCCCCCTTCTGCCATTTTACAAATAAAAAAGTTACACATATTTGGTATCGCTGCGTCTGTAAAGTCCGATCTATTAAAATATAGCATCAGTTTTCCCATACGATGAGTATCGTAGAACAAAAAAATTCCAAACACCAAAATTGAGCTTTTATGATCATTTCATGTCCCCTAAAAATTGGAATAAAAAGTGATCAAAAAATGCATCTATCCCCCCGCCAAAAAGGATACTTCAGCCTGCAAAAAATGCCCCCTCACTCAGGTCAATAGGTGGAAGTACAGAAATGCTATCGTTCACAGGTGCGGCAGTGCAAATTTAAGAAACAGAGAATGTTTGCACTTTTTAAACAGTAATAAAACATAACAAAGACCCTATAAATTTGGGATTGCCAGAATCATATTATCACATCACACATTTTTTATACTGGAGTAAACACTGTAAAAACAAAATCCCTGTGTTGCAAGTAGGTTTTTTTAAAATTTCAACCCATTTAAATTTTTGTTTTAGTTTCCTAGTATATTCTATGGAACAAGCAATGGCACCATGAAGAAGTATATCTTGTCCCGTTAAAAACAAGCCCTCACATGTCTATGTAAATAAAAAAAGTTATGGCTCTGAGAAGGTGGGGAGG
The DNA here is from genome assembly GCA_025379985.1 of Phyllomedusa bahiana. Taxonomy (NCBI): domain Eukaryota; kingdom Metazoa; phylum Chordata; class Amphibia; order Anura; family Hylidae; genus Phyllomedusa; species Phyllomedusa bahiana. The sequence continues at coordinate 69,754 of JAODAL010010847.1, forward strand.
GAAAAAAAACAAAGAGCCATATTATTATGACCGGCTGTCGGGAAGGGGTTAAAGAAAATCCAGATCGAGATCGCTTGGGGAATACTCACACGGCGCATTGGATCTGATTTTGGATCCATTTTTAGATTCGTGATTGGATCCGTGTTTTGGAACCTAAACGAACCCAAACATGCATCTAACAATGTGCAGTGTTTTGTACATTGCTTTCAATGTAAAACACGCATCGGTTTTCAGACGAGTGATCGCCAATGCGTGTTTACATGCGTCTTTTTGATGCGTATTTCGGATCTGTTCAAAGAATTGTCATGTCAGTTCCTAATCCGTTGGATGCAGCAGACGCCCTATTTAAAACTAAAGAGTGCGTTCCTGCTGCAGCCAAACATACACCTGCGCGTGGGATGAGATTTACGCAGTGCTATTGGATGCATTTTTCGACGCAAAACGGATCCAAGCACGCCGTGTAAACTTACCCTAACTGGGAAGCCCTGGTCACAGACCATCCTCTATAGTGCCACATGACCCATTAAGCGGCTGTGAACTCTGAGAATAACCGCCTCTCCAATTAAGTAGTCCAAAGCCAAACTCAGATTTGCAAAAGCCACTCCCAAGCAGAACCTCTTGCCCCTACTGGCTGAAGATCTGTGGCTGGAGGACTGGACTGCTCAACTATCTTAAAGGGGTTGTCTCACTACATTGATTCATGTTACCACAGTCCTGTTTTCTTAGTTTCATTTTGAATTCAGGGGTAGGCTGCAGTAGAAGCCAGGTCTGTAGCTATAACGACCAGCACTGGCAGCCTATCAAGAGAGATCAAACAGGTCTGTAGCTATAGCGACCTGAGGAGCTGATGCAGCCCATACAAGAGGGGATATCTAGGAATAGGTAGGACACTGTTAATGGACACATATTGCAAAGTGACTTGTTTTTGCAAGATCTTTAACATAAAAGCAATCCTTGTAGTGGGACAACCCCTTTAACAAGAACAAGCAAATATGAACCCATATGTTAGGTATTAAAGACTAAAAGCCACAGGTATAAAACTGGCTTGGTCTAAGACTGTCTTTGTTGCCCATAGCAACCAATCAGAGCTCATAGCAACCAATCAGAGCTACACTTTCATTTCAAATAGTGTTTGGGAAAAAATGAAAGGAGCACTCTGATTGGTTGCTATGGGCAACATAGAAAGTCTTAGACCTTGACAGTTTTCATATATGTCCCCCCCCCCCCCATCATTACAGGAAAAGACAGCCAACTAAAGTATAACATTTAATAATGATTAATTAAAAAGAACATCCCACAAAAACAACAATAAAATCAGTAGATAATCAACTTAGATGGGCTCTAGGGATAAGGTATCAATATATCAGTACAATAAAGAGTGAGTTACAGTTAGATGAAACAGTCCATGGCAAATATGTAAGACTTCTAACTTCGGTCAATTCACAGTGGAGACTCCAAGATTAATTTGGTCCCCAGTGATGCTGGGAATAATAACCTCAGAAATACACGTCATCCTTTCAATGTAGATAGGCCCTTGATAATAAATGGTAAGCAATAGGGAGGAACACAAGAAAAAGTATGAACAATCCATATACCCTCCCTCTTCTTACCCTACCTATCAGTGGGGACATTGCCCTGAAAAGGGCGGCTCCTCCAGACAGCACTTTACCCTAGAACACAAATTCTAATTTCTAAAGTTGCTTCTTGGTTGGAGAGTTCCTCAGGGAATAAATAATACTGACCAAAAGGCAGAAGGTACACAGATACTTGGTGTAAACACTCCACACGCAAATACAAAATGGTGTACCCACTGTGGTAGAAAATAACACCTATGGCACCCTGGATTTTGCTTGGCTATGTTAGTCCCCTTAATGTGACATTCTATTTTCTGCTAATAAAAAAAGGGGGGACATAAATTCACGATACTCTACTACTCAAAAAGCATGTCCATTTCCGCAGACAGATGTCAGTAAGAATTGTGTTAATCTTACTTTATCCAGTGGAGGCACTGCAGGCAAATTGAATGTTTACGGTCAAGATCTCCTGAGGTTTATGTGATTGTGCAATCAGTTCACTACCTGAAGTGAAGAATCCCTTGAACAGATGGAAAAAACACTATTTAAGGTAGATAAACTGGTATCACCAACCAGATACATGAGCTGACCTAATTTATCTGTAATGCAATGGGGCACATTTCTGAAGGCAGCTGCGTCACAATTCTGGTGCTAAACAATGTCGTACAATATTTATTATGACTTTTAGACAGTTTCTAGACTCTTTGATAACTTGCTTGATAAAGGGATCATGGCTTCTGATTAACGTGTGTAGCTTTGTAGAACGGGCAGAGGATTAGTGAGAACTAGCATGCGCCAAAGATTTGGCACACTTAGTGGCCTACAGTAAGCCCACCAATCGAAGGTATAAAGTTAGACTAGACAGTTCTAATATGCACAAGATTTATCAACACTGTGATAAATCATACTTGCCAACTAATGGAAGTGGCCGTCAGGGAGATTTTGAATTGCAGTTTGCCGCCTTGATGGTTAGAGTGGGCCACACTCCCTGTTTTACATGACACACCTTCTTTTGCACAAAACCAAACCCCCTTGTCACATATGTGTAACAGCTTTGGAGGAAAGCTGATAATGGATGTGGTATCCTTAAAGGGCTTTTATCGTTTGAAGCGTTCGCCCACTTGAGCTGTCTCTTATCTGTTTCAACTTCAAATACAGGGCCGGGTCTCTTCTCTCAGTAAGCAAGCCTCTCTGCCCAGAAGGCGTGTCTTCCCTCACTGAAGAGTTGTGACATCATCATTCTGTGTGAAGCAGGGGAAGGGACAGGACGTCAGCTCTGCAGCCCTCCTGCAGTGTTCTCATGGCTGCAGAGTTCCTATGCCTCTAGCTGCACAAGCTCCTTGTAACCAGGGCCCTTATATTGCTGTAACCAGATCACTGTAATGGTGTAATCAGTCATACACACAGCCTGAACTGATGAAGCAAGTGTGAGAAATGCACAGTGTCCTCCCCCCTTCCTCCCCCTCTGTTATCAGGCAGGAGGTAGAGCAGACTGTATAAAGTTGCTATATGGGGGGAGCACAGGGTATAAGACTGTGTTATATGAGGGGAGAGTGAATCTATCAGCTAGATAGTCAGTAGTTGCCCAGATCGTTCACCTTAGAGCTGAGAGATGAATATAGAGCTAGCAGCCATCTCAGTCAGTTAGTTACACTTTTGATTTACACAGCTCAGAGTGGAGTAAGCACAGAGTGCAGGCAGCCAATCACTGCACAGAGGGTGTTTCACATTCGGGGGTGTCTGAACAGGCTGAATGACATATCAGTCAGCCAATCACAGAAAAAGGGGGCGTGTCACTTCCAGCTGCAGCAGAAATAGCTGTAGATGCACAGAAAAGCTCATATTCACTACACTAAGTGACTTAGGTAATGCAAACCAATTACAAAAGTGCTTTTTTTTTTACTGTCCCCATCGTTTGAGATCTTTTTGTAGTGAGAAAACCCCTCCTAACCAGCATCCAAGCTGGGTAACACCACATCAATCAGCTTTCCTTCAGAGCCGAGCTACAATGTGGTCCCTCTGCACCAAGTGATGTCAGGGCAGCGTCTCATGATGCTTTACCCTGCCACCACCACTATTTAAAGAGCAACCCACAGTGAGTAAAAAAAAAAAAAAAAGTCCTCAGATGTATAGAGTGGTTTAGCTGCCATATAGCCTGAGGCTAAAACCGACCAAACATTGTAAACTTGTGACTATTTTTGGCACATTTCAGTCATATATGCTGCGCTAGTGTATATAGTGCGCATTGTGTTTTTGACACGTTTTTGGAGCATTTTTGGCACGGTTTTTGCCCTGACTATTAATTTCTATGGGTGGAAACCTCATCCAAAACCTTTTTAAAAACTTCTTCTGAAGTAGCACGTTTCAGGCGAGGTTTTGATGCTGTTTTGGGCGCTGAAAAATCAGCAACCAAACAGTGTCCAAATAAGCCGTGTCAACATATCTTAATAGGGATGCCCAAGAGTGTATCCTACAAGTTACCAGTACTTGACATGGCTGGTACAAATAAAATACCGGCCCTGGCCCCCTGGCAGTAAAACTGTCCCTGCTGGTGGCTTATCAGAGTGGTGGCAAACCTACCCTAGCCGGAGATTTACCAACTCGTCAGGGCGACTGGGCGGACTCCCCGTTTGCCGGGAGTTGGTAAGTATGGTATAAATGTGCCGCATTATAAGACTGTCTGGTCTAACTTCACACCAGGACTGGGACCAGGTATTCTGTTGCCCCTGGCAAATAAGGCATATAATGCCCCCAATGGAAAATTCAGCACACTATATGCCTCCTTGCGCCCCCTTTTCAGTCTGGGATGAAGTGGTTCCCTAGGTGGTTGCCTACTTCTGCCTACCTATTGTCCCGGCCAGGGCTGCCATTAGGACAGTACAGCTACTGCCGTACGGGTCCTGATCACTCTGTGACACAAGGTGTATGGCCGCTGACATTTCTGAGGGCAGCTCTGGGAGACACTAAGAGGGAGACAGTATTAATAAATTTGCTCCATTGTTCCCGATGGGAGATTTCTACTGTATCCGTATGTGCAGTTTTTGTCTCAGTATCCAGAATCATGACCTAAAAAGATCCATGTCTCAATGAAGGGGTTTCTAAAAACGGTGGCTATGACTTATCTATCTGCTCTTATGTGTCCTAACATAATTTCATGCTGAACTGCAATACCACACATAACCTGTTGGAAGAAATGGCGCTGGTTTTTTTTTTTTTTTTTTTTTTAAGTAGATATGTTTTTCTACTTCTTGACATTGTTAAATAATTTCCTAGCAACTAAAGCAAAGTAACTCAAAATGTTAAGACGCTTAGATTTGGATTCTATCAGCATTTCAGTATCCGTCACTGGAGGACAATGTACTAAATGGCTGAAAAAAGAATCCTTGGAAGATGGATAGGGCTGACACTAAAAAGTCTGAATATACCACTCTGTCACCAAAAGTTGCTAGCAAAGCATGAATGTCAAGTAGGATGATAGCACTTAAGACTGTCTATAAGCTTTTGACATGACATAAAGACGTAAATGACTGCGGAGCTGCCGACAGCCTTATCTTTTTTTTAAACTTTTCCATAAAACAGCAGGTGTGCATAATAACGACAAGCCACGAGCAGAAACCTTCCATAGCGACAAACGCAATGCATGAAGCCACATATCCCAGGATTCAACACTCTCTATTAAATACGGTAAAGATCCAATAGACTATAATGATAGGTAATTTTGTAAAAAAAAACTTTTCAGGTTCCAAGTCATTGAATTCTTAAAAAAAAAAAGTAATATTACTAAAAAAAAGTATTCAGAGAAATTTTTATGGCAAGGCAAATTATGAACTATAGACACTCCCCTGTATCTGCTAAATTGAACATCCTACCGATAAAAGATGCATTTCAAACTTACCGCAGAGCCCATATTGTGCATTGTATTCACATACAAATCTTTAACCCTTTAAGGATCGGCCATTTTCAGTTTTTCGTTTTGGGTTTTTTTGATCTCACCTTTCGAGAGCCATGTTTTGTTGTTATTTTTTTTATTTTATTTTTTTTACTTTGCTGCTTATATAGTCCCTTGAAGACATGTTCTAATTTTTTGTAATGGTAATATTTAAATAAAAAAAAAAAAAGAAGCAATTGAACATGGTTTTCATTTTTCTTTTTGGAGCGAGGGTTATTTTTTCAGAGTTCACCTAGCAAAAGAAATTACCGCATATACTCGAGTATAAGCCGACCCGAGTATAAGCCGAGGCACCTACTTTTGCCACAAAAACCGGGAAAGCTTATTGACTCGAGTATAAGCCTAGGGTGGAAAATGCAGCGGTGAATTTTAAAAATAAAAGCCGCGAGTTTGCAGCCGCCCGGAGTCCACTGCGGAGCAAGGAGCGCTCGCTCACTGCTCCGCAGTGGTATCTTCCCCTCTATGCGCTCCGGAGCAGTCGCATGCAGGGGAAGAGATAACTTACGGGCCACCGAAGCGCCCCGACGCTGTTAGGTACTCGGCATTCAGCTATATGCGCTCCCTGAGGAGTCGCGTATAACTGAAGCGTCCCTGTCGGCGCACGGGCCATCGCAGCGCCCGAGCGCCGGCAGTGACTCGAGTATAAGCCGAGGAGGGATTTTTCAGCACATTTTTTGTGCTGAAAAACTCGGCTTATACTCGAGTATATACGGTACATGTTTTCTCTATTTTTGAGGTAAGTACAATTCTGTTGATACCAAATGTATGTAGTTTTCATTATCTTTTACTACATAAAAAATAAAATAAAGTTAGAGCAGTTCTTGTCTCCTGCTTGTGCATACAAGCTGTCTTATCAGTAGCACAGGATCTTGCTTATCTTTCTTACTGAGAAACTTTTATCCTTTTGAGCTCTGTATTCTTGTGCCTTGCTAAAAATATCCCTCTTGTACCAATGTTCTTCTAACAGGCTCAGCTAGGAACAGCAGAGCTAAAATGTTAATCACTGCTGAAGTGTGATTACTTGAATAATCATGTAAATTGTAACTTGCTGTACATGCAGCATTGGGCCTCATGTAAGAAAACGGTCTGGCGGTAAGACTGTCCTTGTTGCCTATAGCAACCAATCAGAGCTCAGCTTCCATTTTTTTCAACAGTATAAGAGATGAAAGCTGAGCTCTGATTGGTTGCTATGGGCTCTGATTGGTTGCTATGGGCTCTGATTGGTTGCTATGAGTGCTAAGTGGTTGCTATGGGCAACAAAACATTCTTAGGCCGTGTTCACACGGGCTATTTCGCTGCGGATTGGCGCCGTACTGCGCGCCGGATTTGAGCTGCAGTACGGCGCCAATCCGTCACAGTAATTACGGTAATCCACAGTTCTCATAGAGAACAGTGGATTCCGTCGCTCCTTCCTGCTCGGCGAATCCGCCGGGCGGGGAGAAAGTGACATGCACATTATTCAGGCGCAATACGTGCAGTGGATAATGAAAGTCTATGGGGCCGGCGGGCCGCACCCCCGCCACTTATTCAAGCCGGAATTGCGAGCGCAATCCGGCTCGCAATTCCGGCTTGAATAAGCCGTGTGAACGAGGCCTTAGAGATAGACAGTTTTGATAAATAAGGCCCATTGTGTTATAACCATTAAAGACATAATCCCAGTACCATGTATTGGCCAGTAAGATTCTGCACAGAGATCTGCACATAACCTATGAGGCGGAGTGTCCCTTTAAGGAGCAGTGGATAATAGGAAAAAGCAGTTTCATTTTTTTGGGTCAATTCCACTTTAAAAGAATACTGTCACCACATAAGATTCAGACTATATTCCCAAGAAGCTCATCTGTTGCGGCCGCATCCCTCCCAGCATAATGCTATACAAATCTGGACACTGGTTTAGGAGATATTTGAAACAAACACTTTTGAAACATCTGTTAGCAAAAATAAAAGCAATCTGCCAAAAAACGGAAAAAAAAGTCTCCTCAGGAAAGTTACAGGAAACACCCTGAGTAACAGCACAAGAAAAGGGACAGACGACTATAAACAGCTGCCAGATGAGGAGATGTGGCATGTATGAACCCTGGATGGCCTGCTGCTCAGATGAATGGCTGTACATACATTTATCACCCAGGCCCATCAGTATGGAGTGCTGTACCCGTCTGTCGTGTCTTTCCACACACAGAAATCTGTGGTTTCCAGTGATATTGCCCCCTCCATGTGCTTACAAACAGGAAACCATGGACAAGGACTGTTGGTAGATATGAGGTAGATTAATGATAGACAGACAGACAGATAAATAGATAGATAGATAGATAATTGATAGATAAATAGATAGATTAGAATAGATAGATAGATAGATAGATAGATATGGGATAAATAAGTAGAGATAGATAGATATAGATAGATAGATGAGATAGATAGATACATATTGCGGATAGATAAGATAGATAATAGATAGATAGATATAGCGGGATAGATAGAGATAGATGATAGATAGATAGATATATAGCATGAGTAGATATAGATAGATATGATAGATACAGATAGATAATTGCGATAGTAAAGATACAAATAGAGAGAAGATAGATAGAATAGATATGCGATAGATGAGTTTGATACAGTAGATATTGTAGATATTGGATAGATACATGATACATGATAGATGTTAGCTAGAAATAGTGATAGATACTATAGATATTAGATAGATACAAGATAGCTAGAGAGAGATACAGTAGATGCTGTAGATATTAGATCGATAAATAGATAGATAGATAGATAGATAAATAGATAGATATGAGATAGATAGATAAATAGATATGGGATAGATAAATAGATATGGGATAGATAGATAGATAGATAGATAGATAGATAGATAGATAGATAGATAGATAGATAGATAGATAGATATGAGATAGTTATGTGATATATAGATAGATAGATAGATAGATAGATAGATATAGATAGATAGATAGATTGATAGAGATAGATAGAGATAGATAGATATACAGTAGATATTGGATATATCCATGATAGATACATGATAGATGTTAGATAGAAATAGTGATACATACTATAGATATTAGATAGATTCAAGATAGAAAGAGAGATATTAAAAGCAACCTGGGAACAGAGAATGGCTGTAAAGCAGGTATTTGTAGGGAAGTACAGGGCTGGTAGAGCAGCCTGTGTCTCCACCTAATGGATATACAGGAAAAGTGTTGGATATGGGAATGCCTTCGGCAGAATAATAGAAGTACTGGGATAGATAATTCTTTATGCAGCAAGAAAAAATGCCATGGTAAACTATTCTGAAAGTAGGTGAGTGAGATAACCAAGGGTGGCGCACACAGCGGTAGTCAAAGAACACTGAGGAATCACTTAGGATGACAAAGAGTTTGAAAGGCTCCACAGCAAGATTTCTAATCTACAATTTAAGCTCTGTGTTTTACACTCACTAGCAGAAAAAGGAAAAACGTCGTAGTCTCAGTCTCACCCACTTCAAGCTGACAGGTTGACGATATATAGAAGGTTTTGAAGCCATTGCAATCAAGCATGCAACAATGGTGCTGGCATGGTATGTGCCCCAAGTGCTGGCGCCTGTTTTGATAGTAACATGGGTAAATACTTTTTTGGCAGAACACTCAGTTTGCATGGTGAAGGAAAGCAGAACTACCTTCAGGAAGGAGCAGTATAGGGATTAGCAAACTGATGGTTGTGCCAATGAAATACAAATCCCCGGGCGCTTGTCAGCATAAGAGACAGTCAAAGAGAAAAGTCCTAATGTTTGGGAGCAGGCTGAAGTCATGAGGGAGCATAGCTGCACAACGTGAGTATTACAAGTCACTTTTGGCCACTGTGTAAATCTATTTGCTCTAGCTTCATGGCTTATGATTATATTGGAGACAATGACAATATGTCAGATTCATTGTAGGAGAGATCCAAATTGTGATCGAGAAGCTCTAAGGAATCAATAGTGGAGTCCATCATAATTTCTCTGAGGTTTCTGTCATTTTGAAGGCAAAATTTGTTCTTTACCTATATCTGTACTTTAAAGTGTTAATATACCAACCCATTTCCAAAAAAGTTGGGACACTTTATAAAATATAAAGAAAACAAGAATGTAATAATCTGGAAATCGCTTATAGCCATATTTCATTCACAACAGAACATGTATCAGAAAGTGCAATTTAGACAAAATATAGTAGTTTAGAAATTGATGGTGGCAAGGCATGTCAAAAAAGTTAGGACAGGGTTAACAAAAGGCTGGACAATTAAGTGATACTAATGAAAAACAGCTTTAGGGTCAATTTCAATTAAGGTACGTGACTGAGTATAAAAATAGCACGTTAGAGAGGCAGAGTCTCTCAGAAACTAATATGGCCTGAGGTATTGTATTTGGGGTTGTAGAAATATCTCAAAAATACTGGGCAGAAACTTCAGACTCTACAAAGACTTTACAAAAGTGGACAGGTCATAAGGACTGCTTAATGGCTAAATTACACTAAAATGTCACCCAACCCTCCCAGCACAAATGCAAAGCTACAGTTCAGAATTGCTGCAAAAACTTTAATTTTGTTAAACTTTTCTTTTTCAACATGGGACATCGCATAGTAGGAGAGCCAGGCAGGATACCTACAACACTAACACTGGTCTTACGGTCATCGTAGAAAGTGATTTCCAGCAGCTCTTTCTGGTGTTACATGGAAGGGCACTCTTTATCTATAAGGGGATGTTCACACAGCGTTTTTAAATCAGAAAAGCTTATTGAAAAAAGCCGCATAAAACGTATCCAAACATGTACCCAAATTGTGGTGCGTGCTTGGATATGTTTTGTGTGCAGCAGGAACGCACCCTATAGTTTTAAATAGGGCATCTGATGCGTAGAACGGTTCAAGAATTTACATGTCAATTCTTGGATCAGATCCATTAAATGCATCCAAAAGACGTATGTAAAACACATATGGTCTGAATGACAACGATACGTGCTTTACCCTGATATCAATGTAATCACATTGAGCACTGTTAGATATGTGTTTGGGTCCGAAAAATGGACCCAAACACGTATCTAAAAAACGCTGTGTGAACATCCCCTAATAGTTATCTGCTTTGTAATAATAATAATCTTTATTTATATAGCACCAACATATTCCGCAACACTTTACAATTTAGAGGGTATAACGTACAGACATTAAAAGAACTTACAGATGAGACACAAGGTGTGAGGACCCTGCTTGCGAGAGCTTACAATCGATTATGGTGTATGGGTGAGACGAAAGGTAAGAAGTGCTAAGTTTACAATGGTCCAGCCATGTTACATAAATAGGAGGTGGTTTCCATAAAAGTTGGGTGAACCTGCCACCCTGACAGTACATCTATATGCAGATAAGTGCCTGTGGGTGCCCTAGTGTTGGGAGTGACAGATGTGTGTGATAGAAGGTGGGGGTTAGCAGTTAGGGATCTTGGTGGGCCAGACTGAGAAGATGTATTCTCAGAGCCCTCTTGAAACTATGAGAGTTCTGAATGTGCCTGATCGCCCGCGGTAGCATGTTCCAGAGAACTGGTGCAGCACGTTTGAAATCTTTGAGACGGGCATGGGAGGTTCGGATGATTGATGAGTGTAACCTGATATCATCAGCAGTGCGGAGAGAGCGGGTAGAGTGGTAGACAGAGATGAGGGAGGAGATGTAGGGAGGAGCAGTGCTGTGGAGAGCATTATGGGTGAGAGTGAAGAGTTTATGTTGTATTGGCAACCGAGATGGCAGAGCAGTGACTGACACAGGGTAGAGGTATCATTATAGTGGCTGGAGAGAAAGACAAGCCTGGCTGCTGCATTCAGGACAGATTGAAGAGGGGAGAGTTTGCCGAGAGGGAGACCGAAAAGCAAGGAATTACGGTAATCAAGACGAGAATGAATAAGAGCAACAATAAGAGTTTGAGTTGTTTCCACAGTGAGAAAAGGACAGATTCTGGAGATGTTCTTGAGGTGCAGGTGACAGGAGCGGGCAAAGAATTGGATATATGGAGTGAAGGACAAATCAGAATCTAGTATAACCCCAAGACAGCGGGCCTGCAGCCTAGGAGTTATAGTGGTGCCACACACTGAAACAGAAATAGCACGGGGGGGTTGGATAGAAGATGGCGGAAAGACAAGAAGTTCGGTTTTGGTGAGGTTTAGTTTCAGATGGTATTCTTTAACCTTCATTTTGCATTCAGTTGGGTGATATATTTGGGTCTTTAAAACCAGTTTTCCATGGAGGTCTGGTTTCAGCATACAATGATTGTCCTGTAAACAATTAATATTGGATGTTGAAGGAGAACTGAAATGAAAAGATAGGCAACCATCTGGTTTTGGGCAGCACTGGAGCATTCTGGTGCATTCAGGTGGCGTCCCTGGGCAATTATGCTGTATGCCGGGGTGTAACTACCGGGGTAGCAGACGAAGCAATTGCCCCGGGGCCCGGGGGTTTAGGGGGCCCGAGCCCCGGAGCAGCTGCTATCACGTCTGCTACTCCGGTAATGCCGGTCCTGGGCCCGCCGGCAGTGAACATAGTTCACTGCGGCGGGTGCAGAGCTGCGGGACCGGTCTGTGAAGCCAGGGGGGCCCGCCGCCGCCGGCATGCTCCGCCCCCTTGCTTCATATAGGCGATCTCTTAATCGTATGCACGTCCGTGCGACGCGCATACAATTAAGATGAATGGCGGGGTAGGGAGAGCTGTGAGCTCCCTGCCCCTGCCGTACATAGCTCTGCAGGCGGCGCGATGCGAGTGACGTCATTGCGACGCCCGCCGAACTTCCTGTCCTCGGCCCCAAGCCTAAAGCAGCAGGCTTGGGGGCCGGGGCACGGAGACGCCGGGGGGAAGGGGCAAAGGGAGTAATAAAGTTCGGGGGGGGGGAGGGGGTTTTAAAGGGGGTTCTATACCTACAGGGGGCCCTATTATGGGGGGGGGGGGAAAACTATACCACAGGGGCCCCATTACTGGGGGGGGGAACTATCCTCAGGGGGCCCTATTACTGGGGGGGGGGGAAAAAAACCTACAGGGGGCTCTAAAAGGGGGGGGAAAATACCTCAGGGGGGCCCCAAAAGGGGGGGGGGGAAAACTATAACTCGGGGGCCCTTGGGGGGGGGGACTATACCTACAGGGCCTATTATGGGGAACGGGGCAAGGTGAACGTAACCTACAGGGCCCTTACGGGGGGGGAATATACTTCAGGGGGCCCTATTAATGTGGGGGGACTATGCTACAGGGGGCCCTATTAACTGGGGGGGGAAATGCTATACACGGGGGCCCTATTACTGTGGGGGGGAACTATGCCTACAGGGGGCCCTATTAACTGTGGGGGGGGACTATACCTACAGGGGGCCGTATTACTGGGGGGGGGGAAACTATACCTACAGGGGGCCCTATATATGGGGGGGAAACTATTACCTACAGGGGGCCCGTATACTAGGGGGGGAACTATACCTACAGGGGGCCCTATTATACTGGGGGGGGGACTATGCCTACTAGGGGGCCTAATTAATGTGGGGGGAACTATGCTACAGGGGCCCTATTAACTGTGGGGGGGACTATGCCTACAGGGGGCCCTATTAACTGTGGGGGGGACTATGCCTACAGGGGGCCCTATTAACTGTGGGGGGGGGACTATGCCTACAGGGGGCCCTATTAACTGTGGGGGGGGACTATGCCTACAGGGGGCCCTAATCTATATGAGGGGGACGATTCTGCCTACAGGGGGCCCTAATCTACTGGGGGGGGGGGACTATCGCGTAAAGGGGGCCCTAATTACGGGGGGGACTTTTCTGCCAAAAGGGGGCCCTAATCTCAGGGGCCCTTTTTAAACCTACGGGGGTGGCCTAAGCTACAGGGGCCCCATTCTTTAAACATAACCCAAAGGGCCCGCCCGGGGGGGCCCCGAAAGCTGCCAAAAACTCCCCTAGCTACTGCCCGGGGGGTGCCGCTCCTAACTACCGCCCGGGGGCCCCCCGTTGTACCTACATACCGACTGGGGGCCCCATAATTATGGGGAGTAATTTTACCATTTGGGCCATTTTAAATGGAGAGTTTGTACATGAGGGGGAGGGGCACTCATTTGCGAAAATGATTAAAAAAAAAGTGAGGATCTCAGGTGTTTGTGTTGTAAATTCTACGGGGACGAGTGGTGAAGGAGTAAGTCATCATGAGGTTGGACCGAAAGGGAAAAGAAAAGGGAAAGTGAACCTCCTCAGAAAGAGGTCGCCAAAATGTAAGTAAAACTATTTGCAAAGCCCTGTATATCTGGTTCAAACCACTTATGGATGTATGTGGTTTATATCGTCTGCGGGACTGTTAACTGGTATTACCACATATGGACTTTATGGCGGTAATTTTGGTCTTTGGTATGACCCATAATAGTGTGGGGGTTTTTATTCAGTCACTTTGGGTCGTTCGGGCGGTAAATCGGGGTTCCTATGAATAGGGTTATTGGTAATGTTGGTCTGGGTATAGTGGTTTTTTTTGGTACGTATGATGGTAAATGTATGGTGAGGTATTTCCCCCCTTGTATTTCTAACAGCATTTCCCGGTAAAAGTTTGTGGGCGGGAGGTGGGAGGGGGAGGGGGTAAGGGGCCCCATCCAAAAGTTTGCTTTGGGGCCCAGGCTTCTCTAGTAACGCCCCTGGCTGTATGGGGTGTATAACGCCAGTGATAACAGCTGTTCACAATTGGTTTTAGTAGCTGGACACCTAAGGATCGTTTCACACAGTGCGTTTTTTGTGCCGGAAGGCACAGCAATTAATGCTGTACATTGCTGTGCAAAAAAAGTGGCAAAAATTGCGGTATAAATCGCGATTTTACTGTGATTTTTGCCGCAATGTGTGCCGCGATTTTTGTGCATCAATGTACAGTATTTATTGCTGTGCCTTCCTGCACAAAAAAATGCATTAAAAAAACACACCAAAAATGCACTGTGTGAAAGCACCCTAAAGGGCACATGTACTAAGGGTTTGTTCACACGTTAGGCCTTTCTTATCGGAAAAATCCAATGTTTAATCCTCGGCAGAAATCTGAAGTGATATTGCGGATTTCTGAGGAGGATTTTAGCTTTGCATAGGTGTTTCTTTCCTAAATTTAGGAGTGGGTTTTTCCACATACAATGGGCCCAAACCCTTTCCCTCGGCCGAAGAAGAATCCGAGCTAGATCCACTTCAAAGAATAGATATGTCTATTTTTTTCCCTCACACCATAGATTTTAAATACTTTGGGGTTGGAAAATCCCCCACTTCACTTAAAATACGAAGGGACTGCCCACTCCTATATATTGGAGTGGGCTTGCACAAGAATTTTAACATAGAATTTGACGCATCGAATATCACGTTAAGATTCGTTGTATGAACATTCCCTAAAGGGCTTGTCTACTTGAAATAATCTTCTTTTCTAGAAGGATCAGTTGAAAATAAGCTGATCACAGTATATTTAACTTTAAAGGGAACCTGTCACATAGATTATAACCCCCTTGCTGATACAGCAAGTTCAGACCTTTTTGTTTCCAGCGCTGTGCCCCTTTTTCTGGGATGCTGGAGTTTTCGTGTATTTAATGCGCAAATCTGCAGTTTTCAGCCAGAAGAGTCATTCAAAGAGTCAGTTTTTTTCATACTCCGCCCATCTGAGGCTAGCCCCGCCCACCTCATCTGACAAACCTATTACTTTGAATAGGTAGAAACATGTGAATAACTGCAAGTGGACGGGGCTAGTCTTTGGTGGGCGGGGGTAACAACTGCTCATGAATAAGATTTGGGGGGTAAATGCTGTAAAACTGCTGCATCTTACAAAATAAAGGACACAGCGCTGGAAACAGCAGGTCTGACACTGGCTTGTGCTGCCCTCAGCAAGGGGGTTATAATCTATGTGACAGGTTCCCTTTAAAGAATCGATCAGCTATAACCATGCAGTAGGGGTTCAGTGTCTCTACAGCACCATCCCAGGTGGATTGAAATATTATACACTCATGAAAATAAGCTGCAATACAGTATCTCACAAAAATGAGTACCCCTGACATTTTTGTAAATATTGATTTATAACTTTTTATGAGACATCACTAAGGATATGACATTTTGATACAATGTAAAGTAGTTAGTGTAAAACTTGTATAACAATTGTAAATTTGGTGTTCCCTCAAAATAACAACACACAACCCACAATATCTAAACTGCTGGAAACAAAAGTTAGTATATCCCTGAGTGAAAATGAACAAATTGTGCCCAGTTTACCATTTTCCCTCCACGGTGTCATGTGACTCATTAGCGTTACAAGATCCCAAGTGTGAATGGGGAGCAAGTGTGTTAAATCGCTCTCACACTCTTTTATACTGGTCACTGGAAATTCATCATGGCACCTCATGGCAAAGAACTTTCTGAGGATCTGAAAAAAAGAAACGTTTCTCTATATAAAGATAGCCTAGACTATGAGAAGATTGCCAACACCCCAGTGGCCAAGATCATACAGCGGTTTAACAAGACAGGTTCCACTTAGAACCCACCTCGCCATGGTCGACCAAAGAAGTTCAGTGCATGTGCTCAGCGTCATATCCAGAAATTGTCTTTTCAAAATAGATGTACGAGTGCTGCCAGCATTGCTGCAGAGGTTAAAGGGTGGGGGGTCAGCGTGTCAGTGCTCAGACCATATGCCGTACACTGTATCAAACTGGTCTGCATGGCTGTTGTCCCAGAAGGAAGCTTCTTCTAAAGATGATGCACATGAAGGCCCACAAACAGATTGCTGAAGACAAGCAGACTAAGGACATGGATTACTGGAACCATGTCCTGTGGTCTGATGAGAGCAAGATAAACTTATTTGTTTAGATGGTGGCAAGCGTGTGTGGCAGCAACCAGGTGAGGAGTACAAAGACAAGTGTGTCTTGCCTACAGTCAAGCATGATGGTGGGAGTGTCATGGTTTGGGGCTGCATGAGTGGTGCGGGCTGTGGGGAGCTACAGTTCATAGAGGGAACCATGAATTTCAACATGTACTGTTACATATAGAAGCAAAGCATGATACCCTCCCTTTGGAAACTGAGCCACAGGACAGTATTCCAACATTATAATAACCCAAAACACAATTCCAAGACACCCATTACTTTGCTAAAGAAAATGAGAGTAACATGCTAGACTGGCCAAGCACGTCTCCAGACCTAAACCCTATTCAGCATCTGTGGGGCATCCTCAAATGGAAGGTAGAGGAGCACAAGGTCTCTAACACCCACCAGCTCCGTGATGTCGTCATGAAGAAGTGGAAGAGGATTTCAGTGGCTGCAACCTGTGAAGCTCTAGTGACCTCCATGTCCAAGAGAGTTAAAGGAGTTGTCTCATTACGAGCTTTCAGCCTGTCAGTGTCCCTGGTAAGTTGAACTGAGGGGCGTACTTCTTGGTCTGTCTGTTCTGCTCCCTCTCCCCCCTCCCATCAGCACACAGGCAGCTAGTAACTTCTATACAGGGAGGGGGGGGAGGGAGGTTTTCTGCCAGGTTCACCCTGTGTGTGCCTGCCTAGGTCTGTTACAGGAGAGGGTGATCTAGGAGTGTAGAGAGGAATATGAAGCTGTGTGCTAATAGAGCAGAGAGGATGCATGTGTTCCTATATCCCCTGCTTAGCTTACAGTCTCCACATCTCCAGCAACAACAAGGGCAGTGTTACTATACTCAGGATGTGTCCCTAATACAGGAGAACATAAAGTATTCACATATCCCCTGATCTGTATTAATATTAGTATAGTCACAGTTCCAAAGACATATCATGATTATAGTAACAGACAGGGTCACTGCTGTCACATCTATCTGTGTGTAGAGAGCAGGAGGAAGCAGGCACACACAGGGTTAATCCAGGACACAGACGCCAGAGTCCTCCCTCCCTCCTCCCCCTCCCCCCTCCACTACAGAAGCATTCTTTGCTGGAGGGGCTCTCTGCTCAGACCTGTCTTCAAAGGTGATGAGTCATTCAGACCTGACAGCCAGTAAGATAAGGATCAACAGGTTGGCTACTATAGAGATTTGAGAAGCTGATGTAGTAATACTAACAGGGCTAGCTCAAAATCAGTAGGACATTTTGTAATGAACATATATTGCAAAGCTGCTTGTTTTTTTAAAGATCTTTAAATTAAAACCCAATCATTGTAGCGAGACAACCCCTTTAAGTCAGGGCTGAAAAATAACGGTGGCCACACAAAATATTGACACTTTGGGCACAATTTGTCCATGTTCACTTAGGGGGTGTACTCACTTTTATTGACAGTTGTTTAGACATTGTGAGTTGAGTTATTTGAGGACACACCTAATTTACACTCTTATTAAAGCTGTACACAGACTACTTTACATTGTATCAAAGTGATATATCCTCAGTGTTGTCCCATGAAAGGATATGATATAATATTTACAATAATGTGAGGGGTGTACTTACTTCTGTGATACTGTATATGAATTTGTCGAGCCCTTCGGAAACAGAGACGCTCCCTGCATCCATTCTCCACTTAAAGGGAATGTGTCATCAAAAAATGAGTCATTTTTTAAGTCCCATTTTTATGTTAAACACATTTTTTAGGATTTTTTTTTTTTCATGTTACTTTCAATATTTTTTAATAATTCTTAAATGGGTTGTCTCGCTACAATGATTGGTTTTTAATTTAAAGATCTTTAAAAAACAAGCAGCTTTGCAATATTTTTCATTACAAATTCCTCTGTTTTGAGTAAGCCTGTTGTAGACTACTCGTTCTAAAATCTTTTGCACCGGCCCTGTTGACCCCTTATCCACTGGCTTAGGTCGTAGTCAATACGGTGGAGCAGAGAGTCCCCCTGCACAGAATGTTCTGTAGTGGGGGGGGGAGGGGGCTTGGCTTCTGTGTCCCTGCTGCCTGGATTAACCCTGTGTGTCCCTGTTCTCGCTTTCTACACAGATACATGTGACGCAGTGCCCCTGTGTTTTAATATAATCTTGATGTGTCTGTGGAGTGTCACTATCCCAATAAAACAGAAAAGGGGCTGTAAAAACAGTTCTGCTTTGTGTATAGTGACACATCCTGGTTAGTAACACTTCCAGCTGCCTGTGTCTGTTTTGGACAAGTAAACTAAGCAGGGGGATAGGAAAACTTGCATCCCCCCTGCTTGGCTCACATCAGTCAGCCCTTCCTGTCTCCTGACTGTGGGGGCGCAAAAGCTGAGCAGATGGCGGCACACCAGGGTTAACTCGGCAGCAAACCCCCCCCCCCCCTTTCTGTTTAAAAAAAAATTTTGAGGGATTTTTGGGTGTGCTGAGGGGGAGGGGGGAAGAGGGAGGAGAAGAGGGACAACGAGCACGCCCCTCAATTCAACTCCCAGCCACAGGAGAGGCTGAAAGCTTTAATGAGACAACTCTTTAAGTCTTGCAGTTTTCCTTTGGGCCCAAACTGGGCCCTTTGTTTGCATGTTTTAACAGCAGTCAGAGAGATGCTTTATAGTGTTGAGCGATTTTTATGGGCCCAAAGTTAAAAATTCGGCAAGGTTTTTATGGTGATCGAAATTTCCAGATCATGCGATAATTAAGGTTAAAAATCTGAGCATCATCTTTTTAAAGATCGCGCCTTTTTCGGCGCTTCCTGTAATTTTGGCGGCCAGCAAATGAGATTACAGAATTAGAGCAGGGTGAGATGTGTGTGCGACGTCATGATGGGATGTGTATGGTTGCGATTGGTGGAAAACCCCACATGACCTCGTTTTACAAAAGACAGGTTTCCTGTTTCAGCCTCAGTGTCTCTCAGCGTCTCATGGATGGTTTGGACCTGCGCTCTGCCTGTGGCCAAAAGCTCAGCGAATAGTCTTTTCTGCCAAGAGAAACCCTCTACTATTAGCTGTGATCTTCCAATTTAGTTAGTTTTAGAGATTTGAAGATTTTATGTAGTTAGCTAGAGAATTTTAAAGCAGCATCTACCGCTGTAAATTCACGTGCAAAAAATACAGTGTATTATACGAAAACATAACAGATACAGACATAACAGACTCCTTTTCCCGGCACTTTTTAATCTGGGGGTCAGACAGGTTTAACCCCTTAACGACCACGCACCGTCTTTTGACGGCGGCCGGTGCGGGTCGTTCGTCTGCAGCGACGTCTTTTGACGTCGCTGCAGACATCGGGTTTTTGCGGCGCCCGGCGCCACAGCTGCGCTAGGATCGGGGCTGAATACACAGCCCCGATCCAGAGCATCTCTGCAGGCATGGGGGGAGCGGAGGAAACCTCCGCAACCCGATGCTTTAACCCTTTGATTGCGGCGGTGCGTTACCGCAGCGCAATCAAAAAGGGATCCCTGCTCTGTCGGGTGATCGGAAACGCCCGGTTTACCCGACAGAGCTCAGGGACTGGTGCACAGTCAGTCTGGGGGGGCCCAGCGTGGGCCCCAGAGTTGTCTGTGTAAGAAGCGTGATTAGGATGCACTGTGTGCTGTTCCTAATCATGCCTGTGTCAGATGACACAGATTAGCATGTATCAGCATATTTTGAATATGCTATTCATTACTAAGTGTAAAAAAAAAAAATAAAAAAAATTGTTAAAAAAGTTCTCCCTTCATGGGAGTCAAAAAAAGTACAAAAAAAACCCTAAAAAGTGTAAAAAAAGAATAAAAAAAATAAATAATAAAATAAAAAAAATATTTAATAAAAAAAATTTAATTGTACATAAATTACACGCACAAAAAAACCTCACATATTTGGTATCCATACGACCGTAATAACCTGTTGAATTAATCTAACAAGTTATTAAGTGTGAAATGTGAATGGTGTAAAAAAAAAAAATTAAAAAAAACAAAAAAATTTTTGTAAAAAAAATAAAAAAATATACTGCATTTATTTTATAAGGTGTATCATTAATCTATACTCATTTTTATTAGTTCAACTTGTTCTCGAATAATAGAAGGACCTCATCCTTACCTGCGTCATTTGAAAAAAATAAAAATAGTCTAAACGGTTTATAATCCGCAAAGGAGGCCTAATAACTAAAAATTGTTCTGGTCATTAAGCTACTTTTCATGCGTTCTGGCTTAAAGGGATTAATGGTCAATAGAGGTCCCACAGCAGACAGGCTATAGTCAATGTTCCACACGTTGAATATCATTAATTGGTGGTTTTGAATTGAAGAGACTCCATTTTTCGGCCACTTTTTAAATCTGGGGGCTTACATGCAGGTTTGGGGATTAGGCGCTCGCATGACGGCGTTCCAGGTCAAGGGATATTCATGTCCAGTTCAGAAGATAAGATGATGGATTACAATAATCTATACTGCCTTATGGCACTTTTTAATTGTGGGTGGATGCAGGTTTTAAGGCATACATGCCATTCTCTCCGTTTTTTGGCGGGGGGTGTCCCGCTATTTGGGTCCCCTCCCGCTCTCGAAACGGGGGAGTTGGCTCATTCTCCCGCCGAACTGCAGGGGGCGGTAGAGGTCCTTTAAATTACCGCGGCGCAAGAGTAGCGCTGGTGCGCTAATCTTGCGCCGCCGGGGACAGCCTCCACAGGCGGGTGATGCGGGCCCCGCAGCGGACTCCCTCCGCTCACCCGCCAGCGGTCTCACTGTGCGGGGAGGGAAGGCAGGAGGGATCGCTCCCTCACTACCATCTCTCCCCTGTATGTACGGCGCAGTTGTGTGTCGCACGTACATAACAGGTCAACGGGCTGGGGGAAGTGACGCGCGGCTGATAGGGGATGTGAACGCGCGGCTCTGCTATCACTTCCCCCTGCGCCGCTGAGGAGATCGGCTCCGGGAAGCGGACACCGCGCTGCTGGAGCTGGTAAGGTAAGGTAAGTGGTATTTTATTATTTGCTTTGTATTAGCTTTAGGGGGCTACTGGCTATCAGGAGGGCAATATCCTGGCAAAACAAGAGGGGGCACTACCTGGACAACAGAGGGGGCACTACCTGGCAAACACCGAGGGGGAACTACGGCACTGAGGGGAATCACTGGCATCGAAGGGGGGACACTAACTTGGAAACAGACAGAGGGGGCACTACCTCGGCTAACAGATGGGGGCATACTACCTGGCTAAACAGATGGGGGCACTAACATGGCACTACTGATGGGGGCAACTACCTTGCAACAAGAGGGGGAAATTTACCTGGCTACAGACCGGGGAATCTACTGGCAATACAAATGGGGACTATCTACATGGACAAACAGATGAGGGCACTACTGGCACAGGAGGGGGGCACTACCTGGCAAACAGAGGGGACATCTTACCTGCATCAGAGGGGGCACTAACCCTGGCTAAACAGATGGGGGGCAATACCTGGCTAAACAGGGGGGCCTACTGGCAAACAGAAGGGGACTATAATGGCAAAACAAAGGGTGGCACTACCTAGGCTATAACGATAGGGGAGGCACTTACCTGGCTAAACAGTTGGGCAGGCACTACTGGCAACTGTGGGTGGCACTACCTGGCAAAATCATGAGGGGCTATACCTGGGCTAACAGATGGGGGGCACTACCCTGCTATCAGATGGGGGCACACTATCCTGGTCCTAATCAGTGGGGACACTACACTGGCAACAGAGGGAACATCTACTCGGAAACAGTCGGGCGAAATCATACTGGCAAACAGAGGGGATTCTCTCTGGAACAATGGGACATCTACCTGGCAAACAAGAGGGCCACTACCTGGCAAACGATGCGGGCACCTACACTGGCTAACAAATGTGGGGTCACTACTAGTAACAACTAGGGGGCACCTAACCTGAGCTTACATTGGGGGCACCTACCCTGGGACTAACAATGGGGGGCACTAACTGGTAAAAAAGGGGGGCACCTACCTGGCTACAAATGTGGCTACTACCTGGCTATCTGAGGGGGCATATACTTGGTCATGGGGGCATCTACCGGCTGTAAGGGGCACTTAACTGGTTAATGGGGGCTATACATTTGCTTATTAGGGCATATCTACCTGGCTTTCTTCTAATGCCGTATGCAGTATGTGGAGTGGGTGCGGGCTTTTTTTGAAAGGGGCGTGGCATACCCAAACAAGATGGGCGTGGTCCAGTGGGGAAATCTCCTGGCAACAGAGGGGCGGCAACTACCTTGGCATCAAGGGGGGGGCACTTTAAAAAAAAACTGGCTAACAGATGGGGACACTACCTGGCTAACAGATGGGGCAGGCAACTTCCTGGCTAACGATTGGGGGCACGTACATGGCAACAAGAGGGGGACATAGACTGGCAACGAGGGGAATTCATAACTGGCAAACAATGGGACATTCTACCTGGCAAAACAGAGGGCACTACCTTGGCAACAGTGGGGGGCAACTACCTGGCCAACAGATGGGGACATCTACTGGCAAACTGAGGGGGGGGGGCACTCCTGGCTAACTGGATGGGGGGGCACTACCAGGCTAACAGGGGGAACGGCCAGGCATACTCTGGCTTACAGGGGGGACACTACCTGGCATAATACAAAGGGTGGCAGACTCTAACCTGGCTAACTGATGGGGGCACTACCTGGATAACAGAATCGGGGGCACTACATGGCAACAGTGAGGGGGCATACCTGGCTACACAGAGGGGGCTCTACATGGGTAACAGATGGGACGGCACTAACTGGCTAACAGATCGGGGTGCACTACACTGGCTATCGTTGGGGGCTACTCACCTGGCAACAGTGGGGACTTCTAACTGGATACAGAGGGGTGTCATCTTCTGGCAACAGGGGGGAATCTACCTGGCGGGACAAACAATGGGGACATCTACATGGGCAAACAGATGGGGCCACTACCTGGCATACAAGACAGTTGGCGGGCATCTACCTGGCTAACATTGGGGGCAACTACATGGCTAACAATGGGGGCACCATACCTACCTGGTAACAATGGGGCTCTACACTGGCTAACAATGGGGGGGGACCTACCTGGCTAACAAAGGGGGGCCCTACTGGCTTCAATTTGGCTCTACTGGTTACATAGAGGGGGACATTTTTTCTAATTGCGCTACAAGGGGGCATCTACGGCCCTCGTAAGGGGCACTACTGGTTATGGGGGCTTCTATCACTGCTATATGGGCAACTACATGGCTTTTTCTAAAGACGTTATGCAGTTGGTGGAGTGTGGGGATTGTGGATGTGGCTTTTTTTGAAGGGGCGTGCATGTCAACAAGATGGGGTGTTCCAGAGGGGACCTTCAAACTGGCAACCCAGAGGGAGCACTACCTGGCCAACAGAGCGGGGCACTATGGCTCACACAGATGGGGGCACTACCTGGCTTACAGATGGTGGGCACTAATGAGCATACAGAGGGGACATCTACATGGCAACAGAGGGGACATTACCTGGCAAACAATGGGGACATTTACCTGGCAAACAGATGCTGGGCACTACCTGGCAACAGAGGGGGAACTACCTTGAACAGAGGGGACTTACTACCTGCCGCAACCAGTGGGGGTCACTACTGGCTATCAAGATTGGGGGCACTTTAATTGGCAATGACGGGGGGCACTACCATGGACAACAGAGGGGACACTACCTCATGGAAAACAAAGGGGGCATACCTGGCGTAACAGTATGGGGGCCATACATGGCTACAGATGGGGGCCCACTACCTGTGGCAAGCAGTCAGGGTAGGCACTACCTGGCAACAAGAGGGGGGCTCTACCATCGGCTAAAGGTGTGAGGGACTAACATTGGCTAACAAAGATGGGGCAATACCCTGGCTAACCAGATGGGGGTCTACCTGGCATACAGAGGGGACATCTAACCTGCGCTCAACAGAGGCGGACATATACCTGGCAAACAGAGGGTGGACTTCATTACCTGCTTTAAACATTGGGGGACATCTACACTGGAAACAGATGCGGGACAGCTACTGGCAAACAGATGGGAAGGACCCTACTGGCTAACTATGGGGCACCTCACTCATGGCTTAACACCATGGGGGCTCCTTCTTGGTAACAAATGGGGCACCTACATGGCTATAATATGGGGAGGCAACCTACATGCTAACAAAGGGAGGGCTAGTACCTGGCATACAATTTTGGCTCTACCTGGACTACTGTGGGGGACATTCCCTACTTGGATACAAGGGGGCATATACCGGCTGGATTGAGGACAATACTGGTTATGGGGGGCTACTACCTGGATATTAGGGCATATAATACCTGGTTTCTTCTAAAGCTCCAGTTATTGCAGTTAGGTGGAGTGGGTGTGGCTTTTTTTGAAGGGGTCGTGGCATAACCATAAACAAGATTGGGCGTTGTCATGCATACATTTTAATGCCGCACAGGGAGCTTACCGACGCCAACCTCTCATATTCTCCTGCTTTTTCATTTTCAAAAGTTGGCAACTATGGTATAAGGGTCAATGATGTGGTTGCATCGACAGGGATAGGGAATGGTCTGTGATTTTTTTCTGTGATTTTATTATCCCTAAGTTGTGTGTTGCCTAAGACGTAAGCAACGTATCCATTTGGATGTTTGTGGATAGGTAATTTCAGCTTCCCGACTTGATTGGGTGTTTTGATGGAATGAAGCTTTGTTCCATCCTCACCTAGACATTTAATGGGTTTATCGTTCATATATCGTTGCTCACATACGAAAAACTTTTGATGCAGGACTAAAAACCAACCTATCAAATATAATTAATATACCGATATATGACTATCGATCCGATATGATAGCCAACGCCAAAAGGCAACACATATTGATTTTTAGTGCTTAATGCAAATAGGACGACTTAAGAGCTGACTCAGATCCCATTAAACTTCTATAGGCAGAGTTTTCTAGTCATGTTCTGTGACCTGGGAAGAAGTCACTGTGCTGGGAGGTGAATGGGTGTGATACAGTGACCACATCTCTCATTTGAATGGTGGCTCGTTTGTTTATCCTATTACACCCTGGTGTCTTCTTTAGTTTGACACTGCTTGTGCTGATAATGAGCAGACAAATGAGAATCCTTTCTCTACAGAAACAGGAATGTGTCAGGACTTATACTAGCTTGGTGGCAACGTAGAAAACTGCCTGGAAATTAATAGATTTAATAAAAAATATTTGACTGAGTGATATGGAAAAAAAATAAAAAAAAAAAACATATAACAAAAATTCTTAAAAAATGTGTTTGAACATTAAAACAATGTGAGCTTTTTAAACTGTCATTTTTGTGTCACTGTACTTTAAGCTAATATGTTATGGATACTTTATAATATGGGGAATCTCGGTATAGTACTAGAATTCACTTAACTGTAGCTTGTTTTTTCTAACCTTGGATCATACCCTTTAACAGAGTGTTCTTATAAATTTGATTCCCTAAGTTCATGCCTGGACCATAGCAATATTTTTCTATTTGCTTAGTTCTTATTGTGATATCATTTAATAAACTTTAGCGACATTTTGACCCTTGCAAAATGAAATTTGCCAACGCTGTAAAACACATCAAGTTGCCGGAGGCAGCTCTGAGAAATTAGTGGAACTGCAAGTACACAGAAAATACAATTCTACCTGAATACATATACATTTTAATTTAGTGCAATGTGTCTGCCGGAAAAAGCTTAGCTCTAACTAACTGAGTTAGAAGCAATTTTCTTCATTTTATCACATCACACTTTATCGCGGCAGAAATTTCAGCGTTGCTTGGTTAACAGAATATTGATAGAGTACTCAGTAAATTAAACAGTTTTGACTATTTTTCACAGAGAAAGGTTGATCGGGATCTTAAGTGGAAGGGCATGTTCGGGGCTAGGCCTGCGCGATAGAACCGGCAGTTACTGCTGGTCTTTGCACTAATCTGTGTGTGATAATCAGTTTATAGAAACATCCACCAGTGATTCATTATTAACCGGTTCATGTTCAATGAGATGTCTATGGAAATTCTCATCCCCTGATGTGAAGGATTTGCATCTGAATTCCAGCTTCGTGCAGGAGGGACTGATGCGGTACAGATTACAAATGCTGTAAACTAGTTCGTAGGGTTTCCAGTAGACTCGCTCAAATAGTGCCCTGTTCAGTTTGACCAAAGGGCGGTTTACATATGATTTGTATTTTAAGTGGTCTTTACACAGATTGTTTCACAGGGAACCATGATCGTATACAGGGCCTGCGTCAGTCTCACCACTTCCTGTTCAGGGTTCGTGGAGCTGTTCTCCAACTTCAGGCTCAACAACATCACTGTTCAGCGATGTGATGGTTCTACAGCTTCAGGGCATCCCCACTTCATGTTCTGGTGTGGGCGTTGTCTACTGTTACAGGACACTTCCACTTCATGTCAGGCTCGATGTGTGAGTTCTACAGGCTTCTGTACTCCCACTGCCTGGTCAGTTGTGAACTGCTCTACAGCTTCATGGCTCCACAATTCCTGGTTTCTGTGTGGGTCGGTTTTACAGCTTCAGGCTCACACTTCATGTCAGGTGAACAGATTTTACAGCTTCATGGTTCTACTTCCTCTTCTGGAATATGGGTTGGTTTTACAGCTTCAGCCCCCCACTTCCTGTTAGGCCGTGGTTGATTCGTCCAGCTTTCATGGGACTCCCACTTCTGTCTGGCTTGTGGGCCATCTTTTACAACTTCAGTTTCCCACTCTCACATTAGGCTGTGGGCAGTATCTACAGCTTCAGGGCTACCCAATCTTGTTCAGACTGATGGTTGGTTGTACAGCTTCTGGCTACCCACTTCCGTTCAGGCTGTGGTTGGTACTTAAGCTTCGGCTCCCACTTCCAAGTCAGGCCGTGGATGGTTCTAATCAGCTTCGGCTCCCACTCTTTCATGTATGGTGTGGGTGTTATCACAGCTTCAGGCATCTCATTCATGATCAGGCCTGTGGGTGGTTCTACAGCTTCAGGCTACCTCTTTCCTGGTCAGGCTGTGGGTGCGTATACAGCGACAGAATACACTTCCTGTTCAGGCTAGTGGGCTGTTCTACAAGCTGTCAGGCTCCACTTCCTGTTCAGGCTGTGGGACGGTTCTACAGCGAAGAATTTCTTCTTCATTTCAGGCTGTGGCCAGGTTATAGCTTAGGTTACCCACTTACTGTTTATGGATGAGACTGGTTATACAGCTTCAGGTTCCATACTTCCTGTCCAAGGCTGTGGATGGTTCTACTGCTTCAGGACCCCACCATACTGTGTTTAGGTTACTGACTGGTTCCTACAGATTTTCAGGACTCACCACTTCTTTGTCAGGATGTGGATGGTTCTATAGCTTCAGGGCTCCCGCTTCCTGTATCTGGGATGCGGTTGGTTCTACAGCTTTAGGCTCACTTTCATGTTCCGACTGTGGACGTGTTATACAGTTTCGGCTCCCGCTTTCTGTTTTCAGGCTGTGGGCGGTTCCACAGAAGTGATTGGCTGTCAGCTCTGCTATGTTCTTAAACTGCGCCTGTTAAAAGTATACATTGGTGATGGTTGTGTCTATAACTGCAGGGCAATATGTAATGGGTTAAAGTTTTGTCAGTATAGAATAAATTAAAAAAGCCCCTGATGCTCCTGATATAAACACAGCAGGGAACGTGGAACACATATCTTGGCCATAATGCGTCATTAACCAATGAAGTGCATGTGTACAAATAAGCAGGAGATAAAAGAAGCACGCTCTAGCTCTAAAAGGGCAAAATAGATAACAGACGGATGTATTTTGGTATCATAGTCTTTAATTTTCATTGCTGCTACATGTTTTTATAGCAAATCAATTGTGGTGAGTACCACATCAACAATAATACACTTAAAAAATGGAGGAATTAGGGTTTCTTCAGTGAATTAATGGCGCTCTGTTAGCCTATGTTATGGAATGAGAAGTGACATTGAATATGAAGTCAGACTCTCTTAGTAGTGGTGTGCCACGCTAAAGTCAACGTAGGGGAGGGGGATTTGAGAATTACACTGTGAAAGGCCCTAAAAACACTGTTAAAAACGTTCAATCTTCCCATGGCTTAACAGGAGTTCCACTAATAAAAATAAATTATGCAAATGGGGCCAAGGTGATCAAAAAATAAAATGGGCTGGTCCAAATTGAGTTTTGGCAAAAATCTACAAAATATCAGCCCTAACCTTAAAGGGGTTTTGCCTCAATATAATTTCATCCCTCCATGCATCCAGCTCCTCTTCAGCTCTGTGTGCTCAGAAGGGGGCGTGTTTGTGTGATTAGTTTGAATTACATATAATGTTGACAAGCTGGAGGACATCACCAGGGCCTTGGCCTCTCTGCAGTCAAAGACCAGGTCTGCTTTGTACTAGAGTGTTGGTGTAGCTCAAATGTTAGCTCAGAGGTAACATTTCTGCTTTCAGCCTACAAGGGTCCTTGGTTCAAATACCTGCAGTAGGAACTGAAACCTGTGCATTTGTTTTCTCTTTATTTAATGCACAGAACCTCATTGAGGTTTCATGTTTTTTTTTTATATTTGCACTGGTTTTTTCTTATACCATACTAGTCCAAAGGAAGGAGTACGGAATGACAGCACCTGGGGTTTGAACAATCAGTAGCTTGCTGAGAAGGAGAGGTGATGTCTAGCATGTAGCGACCAGGAATGAGGAGCTACTCAGCCTGGTCGTATCCCCTGGATATGAGCTAAACAATGGGATCATAAAGGAGCAGCTAAAAACAAAAACGTTGCAGAATTTTTAATCATGGTGAATGGTGGAAATGTTTATTATTTCATTTTCAAACTTCCCACGTCAATTTTACTTTATGACAAAACCCCTTTAAAGAGGTGTTCCAGCAGTTCAAGCTGCTTGATCGTCTGTTGGAGCATGATGAAAAATAGAAGAAAAGAATCAGACTCGCCTCCTGGACGCTCTTGTTCCGTCAATGCAGCCGTCCCGGTGATCTCCGCTGTAGCCGTGAGCGTTTATAATTCACATGACAGGTGCAGACAATCACAGGCCACAACGTCATGTGCATGAGACCACATTTATTTTTTATGATCCTGATCCCACTTACTTTAATTTTTTTTAAGTGGACTACTCTTTTATGGTTAGGGTTGATTTTTTGGAGATTTTCATCAAAACTCATTTTGAGCCAACCTCAAATCGAAACACTTGGATTTGGGTCAATGTCTCAATGTCCTATATGAAAATGACCCGAATCCAAAGTACAACACTACTTTGCAGTTTTATACAAATGTTTTTCTGTGTAAAAAGTTTTGCAACTTTCCAGTATAGTTGGTGGGCCTCATTTATCAAAACTGTCTAATAAGACTGTCTTGGTTGCCCATAGCAACTGCAACTGATAAGAGCTCAACTTTTATTTTACCATAGCAGTGTAAGAAATGAAAGCTGAGCTCTAAATGGTTGCCATGGGCAAGAAAGACAACCTCACAATAAAGCATTTTTATAAATGAGGCCCAATGCTTCATTTCCGTGTAGTTTTCAAGATATCTGCTTGCTGTCAATGAATGGGAAAATAGTCCTCAATATGTGCAGTAAATTTGTGGATTGTTGGGTAAATCAGAGCTGACTCTTGTGTACAATTCTAAAACATTTCTAAAACCTCAAGTTATTAACCATGGGGTGTATTAAAAGGGGCATAGAGGCACATGATGGAACCTTATTCTCCGATTATACCAAGTCAACTGGTTAGGGACCACACAGGGGGATATTTGCTGGACAGTTATTGGGCTCCAGATAGGCACCAGTGCACAAGAAAGACATTGTAGTGCTTGAACGGTACAAAGGCGGGCAACAAAAATTAATAAATGGACTGGGAGGGGACTAGACAATGGCCAGAAAAGATTAGCACAACGATTAGGGTTATTTAGTTTTAGAGAAAAGACGGGCTTCGGGGGGAACACAATAAATATATTTAAATACATCAAAGGTCAATATAGAGATTTATTTATACCCAGGACTGTGCTGACAACAAGGGGGTGTCCCCTACTCCAAGAGGAAATAAGGTTTCTACATAAACATAGAAAGGGATTCTTTACTGTAAGAGCAGGTGAGACTGTGGATCTCTCTGCCGGAGGAAACTTGTCAAGGTGAATTCATAAACAGAGTTCAAAAAAAGTGGTCATGGTAAATTTCTTGATGTAATAATTTAACAAGTTATAGTGACCAGGATTCTGTAGAAGGGTCTGGATACATTTCTAGATGTATTAATATATACAAGTTTAGTGACGGGATTTGGAAGAGGGTCTGGATTACACATTTCTAGATGTAATAATAGAACAGTTTATATGTGACCTGGATTCTGGAGAAGGGGTTGGTATTCATTTTCTAGATGTATATAATAGAACAAGTTATAGTGACCAGGTTTTATGGAGTAGGGTCTGGATACATTTCTGTTGTAATAATATAACAAGTTATAGGGTACCAGGATCTGGAGAAGGGTTTGGATAATTTCTAGATGTATTAATATTAACAAGTATAGTGACCAGGATTCTTGGAGAAGGGTATGGATACATTTCTCGATGTAATAATAGAACAAGGGTTTAATAGTGACTGGGATTCTGGAGAAGGGTCTGGATACATTTTCTAGATGCTAATAATAGAAACAAGTTATACGTGACCTGATTCTGGAGAAGGGTCGTGGATCAGGGAGTTATTTCTAATTGCTAGATTGGAGTCTGGGAAAGATAATTTTCCTTAAATGAGGACAATTGGTTTCTACATCATGGGGGGTTTTTTCCTCTGGATCCAACACTGTAGCACAATAGGCAGGGGGACTGATACTGGATGGTGCGTCATGTCTTTTTTCAACCTTACAGACTATGTAACTATAAAGATTTTGAAACAAATTAGTACAAATCTTTTAGTCTCTTCTACAGTTTATCTCTGTTTGTTACATACATAGCCCTCAAGGCCTCATACATACTCTGTGTGCAGTTAAAGGGTGAATCTAGGGAAGAATAGCTTTTTAGAGTATATTCACACTTGTGGTGGAAATTGCATTGAAATTGTAGCCAACCAAATACCCAAGCAATGAATTAATTTTTTTGCCTGTTCATACAGAATCCAACTGAAACAGATACTGTATGATATCGGGGCTATATAGTGGCACAAGCGTAATATCATGTTGGATTAATATACAGTATAGCCAGCCATAGCTTTCCTATGCAATAAGAACTGATGGCTAAGGCCCTGTTCACACTGCAGAAATTCACGTGGGTCAGCATTTACTCTGTGCTGAGTCCATGTGAACACTGCATGGAATCTGCCAGCCATCAGATTTAATGGAAATCCATTAAACACAGATTTTTCTTTATGTGGAATTGCCTGCACATGTGGATTACACTATAAAATCCTCTGGGATTATACAACTCAATAGAAAACTAAAAAAGCAGCTCAGAATATCCACTAAAATAAAAAAAATCTTACCCTCCTCTTACTCGGTTCCAACGCCGCATCCCTCCAGTCTTCTGCTAACATGACGCCACTTCTGACCAGGGACGTCAATGCTCCAGCCGCTGATTGGCTGCATCGGTCATGTGCTCTACTTACATCACTTTTCAGAAGACAGCCCCTAACGGTGATGTAAAGAGAGACACATGACTGCTGCAACCAATCACTGACTGCTGGGGTGACGTCCCCGTTCAAAGTGACAGCATATCAACAGAAAACCGGAGAGACATGGAGCTGGAACTGGGGACCAGAGGAAGGTAAGTATAATTTTATTTTTATTTTACCTATGGCCCAAGAGCTACTTTTTTTTTCTAATGAGTCGGACAAACCCTTTAAAATTCACACCAGAAATTTGAACAGAAACATTTGCCATGTGCACAGGTCCCTATAGCTTCAAACAAGAGGTTGTCTCTATTCAGCTTGGTTCACATGTTGTCAGAGGCTCCATTCTGAACCTCCGTCATACAGTTGGCGGCACATCCATAAAATGTTGGATGCCAACGTTGCCCAACAGACCCCATTGAACAAAGGGTCCTCGGGTTTTTATATGGCCCATTTCAACAGACAAAATAGCGCTGCATGCTGCTTTTCTGATGGAATCTGAACCCGATTTTAAAAAGATGCAGATGTAACCCGGCTTAAAAAAGGGGAAAAAGAAAAAAAAAAATGTTGATGGATACAGTCGTTGTGGTACCTCAAAATATGGGATTCCATAAGGTAAAGGGGGCAGCAAATTTACAGCAGACTTAAAGACACAGTAAATCCCAAAATCTGTTATTTCAGCTGATCCAAGTGTCTGGGCCTTTACAGACCCCTTTGTGATCCAATTTAAGTTTTTTTCGGCGGCAAAATATCCCTTTTGTTATCATTTGAGAATAAGTTCAATAACAAAATTAACCAACGAGGGCGCTTGAGTTCTCAGTCTTTTTTCCCCTTAAAGCCTTGTGATATGCGATGCTTCGGGGTGCAAAAAGGCAATTTCGAATTCCCTTGTTATCTTCTAATCATTTCCCAGACGAGTTTAAGATTAGGTGGGTTCAAACATTCAGCTATTCAAATTCAGTTTTTGCACCCAAAAAAAAAGATTGAAAACAGGGAAGTCTCGTTTTTTTTAATACGTGTGTCCAAATTTTTATCTAAATTTTTGTTTGGGGTTTTTCCCTTAAGACCTTGGGGTATAACTCCAGGGGGGTTTGGGGGTTCAGCAACCCCGGAAGTAGGTACTTTTCCCGAGGGTTTCGCGAACTCTAAAGGGTTTTGCCGGGGATCGGCGGGGGTGTAGTGTAATTACAGCTGACATCCCGCAGCGTCGGCCCCACCGGGGGGGGGGGGGGGGTTAAACCCCCCAAATTTTCGCGACAAGGGTCGAATAACTAAGGGGACCAGGGGGAGATCGCCCCCCTTCCTCTGC